>LUCH01001316.1:38252-79983 GCA_013368495.1 Paragonimus heterotremus
TTGCACCTGGAAGTACCGGAGTCCTAGTCAGCATAGCCCGCCGGATCAAAACAGTACACAAGCCCGACCACCCTCGTCAAGATAGCAGTATAGGTCGAGAAGCTCACTCCGGGATCTTCGGTACCTCTGAATGTTCGTTCAAGAATATGGGTCATCATAAAGTTTTCAGGGAACGGCAAGATCGGGTACGTTCGAGTTGACTATCCATAGGTGCGCACTTTACAGTTAGGGTGTACATAACGAATTAAGGATAATGACATACTTCATTGAGTTTCCTTCACGATGAATATAACCCCAGAGTTTATATCGATTCCGAAACCACCATGGACGTTAACTGGAAGAAGGATGTTAGTGTTTCAGTTTTTGTCGCAAAGTGCGCAATACATGTGCAACTGGGACGAGAACCTACCCGTTCTCATCTTGTCTGGTCTGTTTGTGTTTCGGATCCAAGCTATTGTACGTTTTCCGCTCAAGAAACATTACTCACTGGTTTTCGACTCGTACGCAGGTCTGAACTGATTCCTCATCGTAATTTATGTTTTTTTTGTATGCATTCCCTACTTATTGGAAAATCCCTTTTCAGTTACGAGGAACTAGATGTGGACAGTCGATGTGCCCACTGCAATCACGTCCTGATTTTGCGTGCGTTCTACGTGTTCCCATGTGGCCATCACTTCCACACAAATTGTCTCATAGAACTGGTGAGTTTTTTAGGGTTGCGGAGTAACTGGTTCTTCGACCCGATCATTTTGATTGTTATCATGGCCCTTGAATGTTTGCTTAAAGTGTAGTTCGCTCTTACTTGCTTTCGCTCATATAGTACATTCTGATTTAATTCAATGAGGTGTGACCCATGTTTCTGGATTAAAAAAAATACTCCACATGCTAGGAGTATGATGTGGAAGTAGGGCTGATCACTACATCGTTGGGCTCGTATCACACGTGACGGTGCCTTTGTGTCTAACCTGTTGGTCACACTCGACTTTGAATTGTGTTAGCGTTTGTCGACCATCCAGGCGTTAGGCCCAGTAATTGTACCAGTCACACTGTACGATAACTACGACAAAAACTTGCCCGTCAGCTAGCGTATTTTTGGTGCGGTATGTAGCCGTTAAAAATCAACACAGTGTAGTTGTTTTTACTTATTCCAAATAAACATGGATACGTTTATTGAATTTAGGTAACCTGAATCGCATTATTGCTGTGTACCGCAGAAACCCTGCATTGGCACGTGTTTTGACATCGCCTGTCAGCGTCTATTGATATTCTTACCTAATTTCGTTTCAGTTACTTAAGTCTTATCAGTAGTGCGTGGACGTTTTCATTTTTGTAACCGGCGCCTTTGTTTTCCGACCACATGTTGATCTGATGGTCCATCATATAATCACAACCGACAACCCTAAGTCAGTGTGTCTGTATGTACTGAGTGCATGTGTCATATCGCGTGGGGTTACTGTATTCAAGCCGACCAAATGATGTTTGTCAAATTATCGTATTCAGCGGAAACAGAAGATCCCGATTAGCACTTCTGCACGGTTTATCAGCCAGCAGTGCGCAATCACTCAGTGGGCATTGAATGCTAACCTAAACAGATCTCTATAACCGAAACGTCCGGAAAAACACCAAGACAATGACACCACTACTGTTTGGGTCAACAACCACTGTCTGATCAGGCGTCTTAGAACATCTTTCACTGGGATACAACAAAGATTAGTTTTCCACGACAAAGGGAGTCTTATTGTTTTTAATGCTGGCAAAGTTAGCAAACCATGGCGAAGAGTTTAAAACGCTTGTACTCGAGCAGTAAATAGGAAGCTTCCTTGAACGTCGAAAGAACAAGGTGCAATAAACTCACAACGTTTGAACGATTACCGTTTCTGCCGACGTTGTCTATATCAGCAACTGCTGTCTTCACAAACGTTTTGGACTAGTTACAGCTGATGAACTAGACATAAAACGGCAAAATTATACGCAAATTACTGGATAATTTCAGGAGTTATCATTTTCGCCTCTGTTGGATTAGGTCTCTCATGTCTTGCCAGACGTCCAATGTCTCCTGTTTCTGGTTTCCAATAAGAATAGAAGACATCGCAAAATGTTAACATTTCGTGTATTTTCTTCAGTCATGACCGTTGCGTAATCCGAATCCGGAATAGTTTGCCTTATCCTGGGCAATGTTAATCAGTACTCGCCGTCCGGTCCTGTGTGTGCATAAACTGTTAACTAACGCAGTTTGTCTGCCCTGGAACTGATAACTGTCCTTGTTTCATGTAAACCCAATCGTTGATTGTTTCTATTGTTTTTGCTATCCGCATGTCCTATATGTTCTACTGTTTTACGCTCGTCACTGAAGAGAGTAAAGGAAATCTTAACATCTCGCGACGTATGTCTTCTATCGTTATTGGTGAACTGGATGAAAGTAACTCAATGTTTTAAACTTATTCTGTTTATCTAACAGTTCTCACCCAAGTCAACAGCACACTCTTTGACGAAGTCCTTGCAGTAATTAAACTGTTTTCTTGTGTAACCGTCAGTTTTAGTTCGCCCAGCATTCTCGGTCTATTACGATTGACCCAAGGTTTGTGCTAGCTGTAAACTAACAAAATCTAATAGATTGTTTTTCGGACACATTGATGGTCATTTGTTTATTTCTTCTCATGGTTGATTGAAGGTGTATTGGTACAGTCTTACATCATTACTGAATAATTTGAAGCGGCTTCATCCTCGTCAACACTTTAAGTCAATCTCCGGTTCCGTTAGACTCTAACCAGGAGCGACTTAAGCTAATGGAAAACACAATATTCACAGAATATCAATCACATCTGTTACATTATCGTCCTAAAAGTATAGTCTCATGAATCTGCCTTTTCATTGTTTTTATCTAAGCCACGGGTTTGGAACAACTTGACAGAAAATTGACGCGAATTGAATGTTGCCTAAATACCGGGTTTTTCGACGAAACTTTTCGGTCCAAGTATTATTCCGTCGGCGAAAAGATTGATACAGATATCACTGTTAACAAGATAACGCTCCGTGTTTATCTGTAGATGCATGCAGCCTCAGAAAGCTTGAAGTAACGTTCATTCACTGTTTTCTACACAGCCATTTTAAACTTAGCACACTTTTCAGTCAACCAGCGAATACCATTTCGACGGTTAGCGGTGACTGTTCGGGTGATTTTTTGGACCGATAATTTGTTTGCAGCATTTGATGATCAGCTGCTCCATGAGGCGTCATGAGAGCTTCTAGTTTGCTAAATCTTCTTAACCATACTCCATATCATCTAACAAGTAACTGGTGTTTGTCTCTCTCTAAATTAAGTTGGCATTTTCATCCCTTGCCGCGTTGTTGGTTGCCAGGTCAACGCTTTGCTCCATCGCTTAAGAGTCTCTTCAATTTTGCTTAACTAGTTTCTACTCAGCGGATAAGTCCGCCTTTCTCATGTTCATGAAGAACCCTGACAGCGCGAAAAAGCGGCGTGAACACACATGATTGATACCCCTCTCTCTATTGTCATTGTCGCCTGACTGCCTAATCCTCTAAGCCATGAGTTCAACCTTGCAAATTTTGGTCGCCAAATACTTCATAGCATATGTTGTTACTTTTGCTGAGCTTATTCGACTGAACTGTTCATAGAGGCTTGGTCAGACGTAAGCAAATTACCAGCCTTCCTAGTCAGTGGTTCATCTCCGTCCACATTTATTTATTTATTTATTTCGCACTGGTCTGAAGCCATGCCAGTGTTTTGTGCTCGATGTTTGCAATCGGAGTCACCGCGTCAGTGCTTCCGATCCCTGTTGCTTTGTGAATGTTGTTCAGATACTGTCCGAGGGCACTTTTGTTGGTCAGCAACGCAAGACCCGTGTACTTAGTCTTCTTACCATGTTCGTCGTCCATGTGTTATTTTCTTTGACTGTATCGTAGATTTATCTTGATAATAACGTCTCACTTAATCCATCCCTCTCAATTAATGAATGGCTTGGTGTTTTGCAGCAAAGACGAAATAGGAGGCTAAACATTAGGAGATTTGTATTAAATATACCTTTAGGCCCATCGCATGTATTTCCACTAAACTGGGGCGTTACCAGCGATGCACTATTGAATTTGCCCTAAAAACAGTTTCCATCATATCTAATTATTCATTTTATTTGCAGACGAACAAAACTTAAAAAGGCAACAGTTCACTTGAATTATACAAGTCATGCTTATTGCTTTGGGTTAATGAATCAGTAGCATCCATAAAAATATCAGCCTACCTTGATGGATTGTGAATTATGCTGTTTGTCACACTATTTAATAAATACAGTGTCAAACTGAGTGTCAGCGGTTACGCTGAAATTGATGCACACAATGTGTATTACGTGATTCAAGTGACTACATGGTTGTCGGCGTCCGAAACGGATTGGTCTGTCACAGTGGCCGAAGCCAGAGGACGCCTTCACTTCAAACCATCACCCCAAGTGGCTTGCGCTGAACCACTTGCAGTTCCACTCACACATATATCCGGTGTAAACCCGAAAGAATAAGACCAGAAGGTGTGTGAATGAGGCCTTTGCGTCCAGTCGGCCAATGGTGGTTAGCCAAGTGAACGGCTAGCAGGAAAAAGCAACCTTTATCTCTCGGAAAATGAACACTGAGAGAGAGACTGCAGTGACAAGATATATACTGAGAAAAAAATGCGTAGAATGTAATACAGGAAGCTTTTTAGTATACAAATACACGTTAATGTATTCCAGAGAGGATAAGAGTGAAGAAAATTCACGTTGATCGGTCGGTGATCTACTGAGTTATAGACTGTCGATGACTTAACTGAGTCACTTCTTAGCATCGTATACTGTCCGTGCGTATGTATCACCATAATGCTGTTGAAACACACCTTTTCTCACTTTTAGAGGTATTGATTTTTCTGACGGGGTTTAGGGGAATTCTTTTACTATGATGCTCTAGCGGTATATTTCATGCTACGACCTGCTAATTACGCGAAACGATCAACAACTTTCCGCAACCATTTTGCCCAAGTGTAACTGTATTGTCATGGACTAAGGATAAATTTTATTTCCACCCGTATCCTACTGTATACTTTTAGTATGAACATTCCATAAATGCAGCCGGCTTTACTGTCCAGTAGTTTTTCCCTTAAACTTTCCTTGCTTAACTTATTTACAGGTTCAATCGTACATTACTTCCGAACAAGAAGCCGAACTAACTGAGCTCTTCAAAGCGCTTCGATCGGATGATGGTGCTTCGTCTGTTGATATTCAGGTTATTTTCTTTTGAATGTTTTTGTTCTCCTGTATTTGTCTGGGGTTTGCTAGTTTTTTTTGTCGCACAATGTTTTCTCGTTATTGTTAATCGGGATAGTCACGTAACTTCGTTGTTGTGGTAACACTGGTGTGGAAACGATTAGCGCCCGATGATACAAAGGCTGAAGTGATTACCTGAGTGCCCTGGGTGCTACGTAATAGGGGCACATCTCACCACCGTTGCGTTCGCAAACTAGGAAACAGTTGGCGTTATGACCTTTTCTCGCTGCGGTAGTGTGATTCACAACTAAAATGGATACAAACATTTGCAATAATTGGCGTGATGTTCCGAGATTACATACACTTCATGTCAAAGTCCACTGCATTATCACACCAACATCAACCGTTTTTAACAACAAAGGAATCAATCTTGCTGGAAAACGGTTCGAATAACCTCTCTTACAGCAACAAAAATAGCGGAGGCAAAGTTTATCCGGTGATACCAAATTGACTCACTGCCCCTCTACTACCCGATCATATTAACATCTGGTGTTTTGAGAATCGGATATGTGTTATCACTCAGTCATCACTGTAGTTACCAGACCGTTTTGTAGGTGGTCCGGACGTGAAGTCGTTCTGATATGACCAAAGCAAACGGCTCTAGCACTTCTCGTTATATTTTGTCGGTCCGCGTTTAGTTGAGCTGATCGACTTGGAAATGACGATTTTCATGTTCCGTAAAATTCGGCTCTGTATACTGCTAGAAGACTGTATAGTTCTAGGATTCTTCTCATGCGCCGTCCATAAAGGTCGAGGAACATATGCTGCTAAAAGACGAGATTGATTTTATCATTTACTCTCGTGATGTATGATGGTCGACCATATGTACATGGTTTGATGTACCCGATATCCTTCGCTGCATTCGATTCATTATGTATTACAGCAAGTGGGATGGTTTTTACTCAGCCAACAAGGTCGACGATGATTATCAATTGGTAATGCTATATTTATCAATTAAGAATGCTTAGTGTGATTGCGCATTAAGACTTATATATTTCAGGCCTTGTGTGTGTGAGTGTGTGCGATACATGCATTATCAACCACCATACTGTCTATGGACACTACTCCAATAATCAGAAAAACCTGCTCTCCTTCAACATAATTCGATCATTATTTATCTCTGTCGCGTACAGTTTTCTCTTTTTGATGACACTTTTGGTCTCTTCGTTGATTCCAAGGGCATGTTCTGTCATATGGCCACTTTCAGTTGATAATGGTCTCGGTGACCGTCGTTTGTACTTATATGAATGTCTTTCTTTAACTTACCATCAAACCAATACTCAATAGTTGACTTGGTCTTCACCCTTCTGATTGACATGGTGAAAACCATAGTCTAATCAATAGCCTACAAATCTGTCGGTTCTTATCTGTTAGGTCAAACTGTCTGATACTTGTTTTTTTTATGTATGCAGGCCTCGACAACATATGTGCACTTTCTATGGTTCCGATCTTCGACTTTGTATCGACAACTTCTTTTTATTTTTCCACTGTTATTTCATAGGCCAAACTGGACCAACTGATCGCTTCGGATTGTGTCAAATGTGGCCAATTGGCTATTGACAACGTGTCCCGTATATTTTTCCCCAGTCAGGCAAACTATGAGGAAGAATTATCTATTTGGCAATGAGCTGGTTCGTTACAGGGGGCACGCAATTTTTCGTTCAATTATGCTCTCATTTGTGATTTGATTAACACCATTTTTCTCCGTATATATATGCAGTCAAAACTGATCATTCCTTCTTCAACTGGTTCACACAATGGCGCCCTTTTTGATCCATCTTTACCACAAATCCAGTTGTTCAGCAGCATTTTGCGTTCTTCAAGCGATTGCTCTTTATGCTACGCTGAGCAAAATCAGCTTGATATATTCAGCTTGTTAACAGTCATCGATCCCGCCTTTATAGCATAGCTTAATTGTACACACCACCACCACTATTCAAATGCCGTATTTGCGACATTTTGAGATCAGTTTGTCCAGGCAGAGTGAATGTGCTTCCTCTAAGGGAGCACTTAAAGAAAGTTTGTTGCAGTCTAAAATTAGTCATCAAACCATACCATCAATTTTTTTCCTTACATCACAGCGCGTGATTCGCTACTAAAATTAGGTCAGACTGCAATCCACTGCGCGTGTGTGTGCACGCGGCATATGCGCTTTCGGTTAACACAATTCGTCGAAAGTCCAGAGTTATTTTCCCATCAAACGAACGCCAGCGTAAAAATAGCAAACAGACTACATTGTATGCGATTGGTCACGAGTTAACCGTCCCTCATCGATCCTTTCGTAATACGACTGTCATCACCCCTGGATGTAGCGTTTCATGTCGTTCATCAATTGCGGATTGGGTTTGCTAATTTGTTTGAATTTGCGTTCTCATCTACTTCACCAAAAAGTATCTGCTGTTTTGGGACAGTATGCAACACATTTGAACGAATTAGCAACACACCGCCCCATCTCATTTAGTGTTAGACACAGCTTATGGGTTCAACTGATCGTCGTGCAGTCGAAACAAGTCACGCACAGTATCGCAATTGTCGCCGTCATGGACGATGATTGTAGGACTGGTTATATGACACAGTATGAAGGTTATCAGTCCGAACCCCTCCTTCGAACCGTCTTTGCCTGATGAAATTGCTCATGGGTTGTTCGTCTGAGGTTGAACATCATGAAACTGTACGCGAGGAATGCTACATAAACCTAGACATTCGAATCAGTATTTCTCATGGTGATTTGGTTATGAAGTCTGTTGTTGGCGATCGTTCATAAGGGTTTTATTCAAACACACGTTTCATTTAGATTACCTTCTGTTCTGTTCAACTGTAGAATCACGCTGTTAGGCAGATTTACCGGCTTTGACAACACTAACCAGAGAAAAAGACCCGTATCAATGTAACCTTCAGAAATGGGGCCAGAGGACTGTGGGAATAAAATCCCTAGCATGCGGGTTACTGGCCTGGAAATCTTGGTTCATTCTTTTGTAAGGCGTGAATAAAACTGAATGACTTACACTGTAAGTCGATGAACTGTTAGTCTGTATCCAGGATGCGTTCGGATTTTCATTTGTAAAAGCGAATCTTGGTATCCATTCCGTGAAAATGTTTTTTTTTTGTACAATGGCATATTACACTATTCACATCGAAGCCGATGATTTCAATAACCATGTTAAAAACAGATTGCTGGGAGAGTGTGAGAGTGTTGATGAATGCGTTAGGATCACACGGGCCTGTGGTGAGACATGCGTTCGTCAGTATCAATGGATCTACACCTGCTCGTGTTCCAAGTGGATGTGGAATAATTGACTACGGGAGATGGAGGGTTTCCACGACTTGTTTTTGGGCACACAAGCAGGGGTTATGGAGTCTAATGGCGACTGTCTCGGCCATTGATATCAATCGCACTCTGATAGCTCTAGAGCAGGCTTGACGAACCGTGTAAATGATTCAGAACGCTTCATCCGGATTTGGTCGGCGGCCAGTATCAATTAAGTGGGAGGCGATCGCACTGGAAATGGGCTTCCTCGAACCGTTGCGAAGCTATTTTGGTAGGTATTCACGAATCCTCTCCGGTAGCCGCCTTGTAGTTCTCCCATCATAACCAGCTTGAAAACAACAGGTGAGAGAGTAGTTACATAAAGACAAACATAAAGGCAAACTGTTCTTAAGCCGCGGCACCAGTACCGAGTGGGTGTCGAACGACAAGATAAGTCATGCCGCAGGGTGGGCACTCTCGACTGCGTTTGAAAGTCTACGGCTAATTAGTCCACTGTTAATCTGGCGCTTATATGGGAGACATGAGAATGAACTTTCTCTCCACTGTGTTAACGGGTTCAAGTTTCGTACCGGAATGCAAATTTTTAACTATGAGTCTCTCAGGGTATCCATTTCCAGTGAAAGTTTCTTCGATATATCTTACTTCCACCTGGAGGGTGTACGGTGTGCAGATCTTTTGCGCTCTGTTCAACAGACAACACCAAATTTATTTTGTAATTCAGCGGGACAAATCTGTGAAAATGGGTGTACTATTCAGTTCTTTCTCTCCATAACTGGATCTTTGAATTGTTTCCTCTGATCGATGAATAAACGCAACGTCTAGGAATGAGAGTTTTTCATGATGTTTTAATTCGGTGGTGAACTTTATATTCTGGTTTGCTTTATTGACTTCATCCAGTATGACTCGGGAATCATCATTTTTCGGAACAAGACGAAAAATGTCATGCACATGACGCTTGTAAAGATTGTACTTATTTACGATGTGAACAGGTGGATTAATCGTATGGGTGAGTGTTACCATGGGGAACTAAAACGTTTCGGCAGGTCAGTGTTTACGTTTGAGTCCACCATTTTTTTCATTGTCAGATGCTGCCGATTAAGCGAAAACTGTACAGGTTACTTGTCGATGGGTCAGTTGACAGGGTGCAATTTGGAATCGAGATTGTATGAATGGGACTGATAAGTGTATCCTGATCGATTTCACTCAATGTTTCCGCAGTTGCCGAGGTTAGGTTTGATAGGATAGGTGCTACATTTTTTAATGGCTTTTAAGACCAACTATTACTTTTACCCTTCTGTCTTCCATTATTCGCCTCTGTCGTTTCACTGCTGGGTAGATTTACCAGTTTAGGCAGTTTACATGGGAGATTTCATTAGCTAGTCTGTCTGATTCGTGCACGTTTGTCCATCGATTCTCTCAACATAATTTGGTAACTGCATTTAACACTTTGATTGTGTACCCCCAAGAAAATCATTTTTAGGTAGTCCTGGCGAAGTAAGAGACGAAAGTAAACCGTCTTTTGATACACTGAGTTCGACAAAGATATTTACAATGTCTGCCTGTCCTAAACTTTCATCAACGTTTTGGTTCAGAACTTGCTAACTTGTTCAGATTTGATGTTTGTGCTCGGCTGTGCTAAACTGTGTGTTTGTATGATCACGGCTTGGTCAGTAGGAGCAAAGTCAGAAACCGGGAGGTGTGACAGTTACACAAGCTTCATGGAAGGGGGATACCCGCAACGTACGATGTGTCATGGTTACAATAGTGCAAAAATGTTGTACAGTCATCAAAATTGTCTTCACAGCTGGAATGTAGAGATATTAAGGCTATAAAGTGAATAATGACATTTATTCTTAGTAGAACTTAATTTATCATTGACAGTGCCAACTATCTAATTCGGTGACGAAAATCTCAGATTTGTTATTTTACGAAAAGTCAACCAATCTACTCGGTTGAAGTTCTGAATCACAGTTAGACTGATAATAAGACCGACCACCGTGAATACAGGGACGTCAACATTTGTTGCTGTCAACATGATCATACGGATGTGAAAATTCATTCAACGTTGAACTAATGACATTCCTCCTTAACTTACAGCTACACCGTGAGACTCCCTACTTAATGTCCACTCGTCACTTCCATGCTCAAATTATTGTACATCTTCCAAGAAAACATCATTACCATCAAGCGAAGTTGTAGCTCAAAGATTTCCCAATAGCAAAATCAACTTGTAGATCAGATAAACGATATCATCTAACCAACCCCTTTTACTCCAGAAATCACGTCAAAGTAAACTGCAGAAGAATAAACGAATTCTGCCCGTGAAGTCCATAAAATGCACAGGCGTACTGATGAACAAACCAAACAGTCAAAGTCAGATAACATCGGTTGACCTTCTGGGACGTGACTTGGGAGAGGGCGTAGCTCATACTGTCAACTGGTTGCTCCCTACCTCACGTGCACTCGCTATCGGTGGTACGGGTGACTGTTGAATAATGTTTATTCTTCGGTCAATCCGATTTTCAGTAGACCACGCTATGTACCTCGTCGTTTCGACTGATCCGGCATAATATCTCAAGCACTGCTCACAGTAGGACAAAAATGAGCATTGCACTCGACACAAATTTATCCAGAGAAGGATTGTTCTCGTTTTTAGGTTCTAATAGCTGGTCACAGCCTTATCAGTTCGATACAACCGGCCATTCTGGAAGGACGATATTAACAGTGAATGTTTTCCAAATCAAATCTTTAGTGTTATGCTTCAGAACGAACAATCCACTCATTCCAATTGATCAGATAATAGCTCGTGCGTGGACTGAATATCTATCGTAGGAGTGTGTATGCCATTACTCCACTGGTGTGCTATCGACCATTCTAAACAAACCCGTATAAATATGCTGTATTTGGCCTGGTGATGAAACATGGAAAACAACCCTGTTTGCTACGCGTTTCTTCTCGTCTTTCAGTCATTCATCATCATCTCCACACGTACTCTTTCATTTAGCTTCCTGGGTTGACATCGCAACTGATCAGTCCGCTTTTTACATTCCAGCCGATTGCCGGACTTTCACTTTTGAAATTCGATATGCCGATATTCGGGCACTCTTCAGCAAAGACCATGTAATCGATCAGCACCGGGAAGTGAGTGAGTGGATACTCACGTACGACGAGTTGGGAATGAGATCTGTGTTTTTTTCATGTCAGGGCTGAGCCTACAACGTGATGTTAGCTGTGTTGCTCGGTTCATTGATCAAACATCTATGCAGTTGTGTGCTAGCTCTGCTGATAGACCAATGACTTCACCCACGAAGCCATCTATCATATTTCCGACCAGTCACTTGGCCACTTCATTACGGGCAACAGATGATGGGTACACACGGTACTTCCTGGCTGACTTTCTCCCTAAGGGTCACTGGGCTTGGGACACTAAGTCCATTGGCCCAGCTCGGATATCATGCGAAATCCACTGAGCTTGATAAGTACGCACCAAAACCACAACACCACCGGCACAGTGTTGGGCATGAGGCAGTTTGTACCAGGCAGGTGACTAGAGCCTGCTATCAGAACTGCACACCTGACACTCGCGGCTCACCACACTAACGCATGTGCGACTGCACATGCCATAAAGGACAGCTAGCTGACAGCGTTAGTTGTGTTCTCTCTCAGGTCACCTTGAAGCCGGTTAACCGATGCTCTACGACCTTATGTCGTTTGTTCACCAGTATTTGCAATTTATGAGCTCTGCAGACAGAAGGTTTGATACCACGATACCTATTTTTTGTCTAAATACATACCTCCCTGGCCGTTACCTCCCGTTCTGCATATGTTTAGGTCTCCATCTAGTCTCGAGTCTCTCTTTTCGGAGACACTGGACGCTTTAGGTTTCACCCAAGTCTTTCTAAATAGCTAGTACTCCAAATAACAACAACATTTGAAGCACTAACAACGAGGACTCCGAACGAACGGTTTATTCAACCACGTGCCCACTGAAAATTGTCGTGAGGATTCTACCAATAAATGCATATTTATATGTGCTCGTGGATTGGTTAGAGGCAAATACTTCTTCCTAAACCAGTTTTTCGAAATCCCGAGGAACATTGAAGGTAGACGTAGAAACGTTGTTGTGTACAAGGAGGGTTGTTTGGAATTTCCAGTTGAAGCACACAAGCGTTATTTCGTCTTAATCCGGCAGTTCGTGACATCACCTATTGATGTTCCTAGTCTAATCGTGATTGGCATCAGTAATATTCCTTGGCCGGCAAATTTCATTCTAATAATCGCGTACTAATTAATACGAAGTGACAAAAAATGCAAGCGACGTATGTCTTGCCGCTAGTTATCTGTAAGGATCAGATACCACTGTGACAGATCTCGAAGAATCAGATCCGAGTGGAAACGGTCATACGCCTTTGTAAAATCAGGTACAGTAGAACACAGGAAACCACAAACCTTACCTATGCAGAGGTTAGAGAGCTTCGCCCCACGATCATTAATTGGACAGGACGAGAGTAACATACACTATACGTCAACTCAAGCTTTTAAATCATTGAGTTTTAGAGGCACTTTTGTCCATTAGGTCTATTCTTGGCAATGCGTCTGTCACCTGGTGGTACTGCATGTATACTAAAGTTGCCTCGTTCTGTAACAAGCTGGGCGAGCTACGTTCAGCGGGATCCATATATAGTGGACCTCAAAAATACATGGAATTGTACACATCTAGTATGACGGCGTTCTACAGTGACTGGGAAGCCTCGAATGGGAGTGGTGTAGCTCCTTGATTAAGTTTAAAACGTTATACATATGTCGCAAAGCTCATTCGGATCTCTTTGAATCAGTCCGGTAAGCAATTTACGCTACACAAACGTTCATCTACCTCGTCAGAGCTATATACAAACCATCATGGGTGTATACAGTCGTCGATAAAACACTACACAGCGCACTAATCAGAATGGCATCTATTGGGAACATGCGAAATTTGACAAACGGCCGGTCTGACTGTTCCTAATTCGATTTCATAATTAATAGATTCGATCGATTGATATATTCTACCAAACGGGAATTTACGAGAGAGTAATTGAGGCTTTGCTGTTCCCACATTATCGTGATCATATCAGAGGATGTGTAGCCTGACAATCTTCTTTCGTCGATTGTGTTCATCAACCAGGCGTACATGATCGACAACATTGTAGTCTCGGTTCCACTTAGTCGTAGTGATAATGAGACCGCAATGTCTAGTTACATATTCGAAAATTGAGTGTACTTTAGCCATAATGTATGTTCAAAAATGTAGTATGATGGGAATTTCGATGCAATCAGATTATAATTTAATGGAATTGGCTGCCCAGTTATCTTGGCCAAACCCAGTCTGGATTATGACTAGCAGGAAGTCTGTCATGAGGTCTCTAATGCAGTCAACATACATGCTTGAATAAGATAATTTAGTCCTGCTCAATGTGAGCTCAGTAGACAATACGGCGGTTCCATGCGGACGCGGACCAAAATTAGAATTTCCTTGTGGCGAGGATATGTACTACGAGTGAGTTCTAACAGGGATCAAACTCGGGTCTGTTCTTTTTGAAACGGATTTATATAAGCGCCAACGTGAACACCGAATTTGTGGTCACACGTCAGTGGCGTTCAACTTATATTTGCCAACTCCCTTACTGCTTATCAACCATGTTCCAGTTAAGTGTCCTCAACCTTGTAACATACCAGTATCAAACATTTTGCTTGAACTGAAGCGCACAGCTTGCAACCGATATCAAATGGCGTAGAGTGGTATTCCTCGTTAAAAATATGCCTGATGGCGCAATCACAATAAGACCGAATTAAGGGAGCATCGATTCGAGTGCCAACATCTTTTCCTTAACCCGAAGGTGAATACAAAACCTCCCTACAACGAAGTAACACAACACATGAAGATTAAAGTTGACGTTTCTCAACCTCGAAAATTTGATGATTCCACAAACACAAATAGGAGAAGAAGTGCATTGATGTGCATAACCGCACCTCGAGAATTCTCATTAGGCCAACAGGAATCAAATATTTTGAACGTTTTTTGTTTCGAATGTTACAAGTGAGTTTCAAATGAAAGAAGCCTCTGCCACATGAGTCACTCGCTTGTATTTGACATGCCCGGTCATTCTCAATAAATGTACAACTGACCTCGTGGGGCTTACAACTGCTGTTTACAATAACTCATCGATAATCACCTTCCTAACTAAGGCATGGAAAAATTTACACTCGCTTTGCACTCCAAATGTGGATATAAGGATGACCCTGCGAACTGTCGAACAACTGCTCCAATTGTCCCAAAGATAACATGGTCTGTTGAACGAACCCCTCAGAATAGAAGTAGCTCAACTCGGACTCTTCAATAGAACTCAGCACGGGATTGATGAGTAACGTTTCTATTTCTCAAACATGGCACTCCCATTTTGGTGCAGTCTACCTAAACTTCTGTAAAACTTACGGCAGACTTGCTTCACTCTGATGAGAAAATCCAACAAGTGTGGCCTCGTGCATAATTGTTTAAGTGGCTTGAAAACCGTTTAACTATACGTAAACTTGCCGTAAAGATAAATGGCCAGTTAACAGGTTACTTCCGTCGAATAACAGGTTTCGTAAGGCTTTATCCCTGGTCTTCTACTACTTATTTTTTTCGTCATTGATTTGCTAAGCACTATCAATTCACCAGTTTTGCTTTACGGTAATGAGGAATGGTGAATCATCCATGTTCTGTAAGATGCGGATTCACTAACATGCGTCTACTCAATGGTCTATAGGTGATCGCTCATCATCATGCAAAGCCTCCGAAATCAAAGTGATGCTACCCACTGTCAAAACTTTACTGACTACTATCTGGGCGGCCACAGCCTGAAGGTCGCCGTATGTAGTGAAGATCTTGGAACACTAGTCATAAGCCATTTAAGCCCGTCTATAAGCTGCTTGGCCACGGTAAATTAGACACTAATTACAGTGAATATTTAAGAGGAACTTGTGGACAGTTTCATTAGAAAGCATCTGCCACATTGTGCAATTTCATGGTGCATCCTCATGTCTAGGACACAACATCTCCAATGGCGCAACTCAAAACTGACGAGCGTCAAAACTTACAGCGGTCATCATTGTCACAAAAACTGGGAATGATAAGTAAAATCTTCTATATGCACTATGCGAAACGTGTCAACAAAGAAACTGAAGCGGTACCAATGACAACGGATGCGGAGACTTGTTCGTTGTTGTCTCCTTTCACGTACCGTGTGTCAGGTGTCCGGCAGTAAATAACCTTGTTGGCAGGGTGTCTTTTGCGGTTACAAGACATATGGAAACGTACTCACAGGTTTGTTGCCCATATTTAAGAGATGTGACATATAGCCGTACAAAGATAAGCCACCAGGATTCATGTCACTCAGAATACATTGTCATCCAAAAGAAATAACAATGTTAAATAATTCTCAATGATTTATAGGGAACTCAGTGGTGACCGGATCCTGAAGTGCAAAATAATGCACACACTTTATCACCCACTATCAGACATCCAATCATTATTCAAAAACTAGCGATCAAACTTAAGTTCAAACTGAGAAGATTACAATGTGGGCAGAAATTCTTATTGGGAGTCTGCATACTCTGGAGTACACTGACAAAAACTTCTGATCACGACTGACTCGGTTGAGGTGTACAAAACGCCACTCCATCGGCAACAAATATCTCAGTCTCCTACTTTCTTACTGCATTCCGAGAGGTCATCAGATGTATATTTCTAAGTGCTGTCGTTGCTATCGGACTCCACGTTTACCAGGTGTATGAGTGTATTCTGCTTCATTGCCACACGGCAGTTTTTCTCTCTTCATTCCAGGTGTCTTCCCTACACACACTTCCTTTACATCGACGAACCGCTCGGGAGACTTTGTTCTCCAAGTTGCCTATTAACGGGAAGACAACCATTGGTTACCTCTTCATGTAGAAAATCATAAACAACTGAATAATCAACAAAATGAAACACCATATCGTATATTTTACGTGCTAAAACAACATCCGGTAGTAAATGTCAAATTCGTGAATGGTCATCACAACAGAATCTGTGGCGCCAGATCACTATGCTCAGGAGTCCACGGAGCCTATCCGTTCCGAAGGCAAGTAGGCGAACTTCATCATTGCTGACACAATCTTCTCAATACACGCCATTAATGCTGGAGAGACACCGATAGTCGAAAATGAATACTCAATGAATATCCTCAACGTGAGTAAACCAAGTTTCGCACACATACAATAGCATTGCTCCTACACTGACATTGTACACTCGGCCTTTCACAAAAGGACCAAGATCATACCGACGCCACAGATGGCTAAAGTAAACAAACGTCATCCAAGCCTTTGCTATGCGACTTGTGACCTCGCCAGATAGACCACCAACACTGATACACCTCCTCAGATACTTGAACTTCCAAACCACCTCCAACAGCTTAGCACAACAGACGAGAGCAGACACACAGTCTTGCCAATCATACGACAGCACCTTGCAATTAGTAGGTACAACGTACATAGCAAACAGACGAACCGAAACATCTAGTCGGTGTAACACGTTCTAGACTTCCAGTGAACCCAGAAGGATAAGGACGATGTTGTCTACCTATTCCATATCTGGAGCTCGAGGGTCTGGAAGCAGTTCCACACCATCATACATGAAGTCTGTCAGAGCACACTCTAAGATCTAGTCTACTGCAAACCTGAATAGGAATGGGGAGGCTGGACCTTCCGGTATTACCTCGTTTGATACGCTGTAAGTCGGCGATGCGTTATCACAAGCCATAACGCGGCTCAAAGTCTCACAAGATATCCGTATGATTCTCAGGTATAACCTTCCCCGATAAACAGTCTCAAAATGTGGTGCTCCCGATTGAATCAAGTGCCTCTCTGATGATTAAGACAATCACCATCATTCTTCTGTAAGAAGATAACCTACTGACTTCCATCATCCGGACCACGTAATGTTTGATGTCTGTAGGAGTGTCGAGCCACTCTTTGTCCTTAGTTGTATATTGTATATAACTTGCATGCTTTAAGTATGAAACTGATGAAAATAAACCAAATATTCACATATTGTAATGTACCTCTTCGTTCTGCTCTGCTCATTATGGATAACCAAGTTCAAGACGCGATCATTCCAACACTTGATAAAATATATCCCGGCGGTGATGAGATATAGTCAAAGCCCACGGTAAATGGGTTGTAGACAACATGAGCGACCAAACAAAACACCACTCAACGGAAGCGAGTGAACGGGCAGGAAATTGCGTGCAAAACTCCATGACAGAAAACGTTGGCCACAAGCACAGAATCAGGCAGAAGTGTACACGACGTTTAAATGGAAAACCTCGCTGAGTTGTGGACTGAAATTCCGGTTCATAAACACGAGTGCACAAGAAATAAATATCTTGTTCCACTGAACGACTTTTCGTGACATGATGAAGTGGTTAAAGGGAACTCAGTGTTCCAATTATTATGTGAATGGTGGAGTTTAATCCCATTCCACAGTATGCAGATGTGGCCAATGCAATCGGAGACAAGTTTGAATTCAGCTTACTCCTTGCGGATAGGTTGTTCGCACGTTTTGCTTAGTCTGCGGAATACTGCGGAGGCATTTAACTCCAACATACTGGAAATCATGCTAGTTCCTCAGTGATTTACACAAGAAGTGCATGATCTTTTCTGGAAATTGGGATGATGTTGGTAAAACCCTAGCAATTTGGGACAACTTCATTGGCCCAGACTTTCTGAAGTACAGCTGTCAACCCGTTGGTTATAGAGGGCCCCGTTTATAAAAGCAGCAGGAAGGAGTTAATCTGTGTCGGGCGCCTAACGGTGTTTCAAATACTCAAATACCTCAAGTTAAACTTCTGTTTTCGAAGGCAGCGGAACGTCAACAGACAAGTGAGCCTAGCGACAGTCCAGAAGTTTAGGCAGTGGGGCGAGTGACCAGTTGAGCTACTGTCGGAGCTGCTCAGCCGGGCGTCAAAAGCCTCATTGTAGTTTATGAATGTACACATCATTAGCTCCGCAGACTGCTTCGTTCATCCACTGATCACATGGGATTGAAAAGCTTTTGAGAGCGTCGGTTAATTTCATCTCGACAACGCGTTGCGTCCACTAAGTATCACGCTCCTCTCGTAGTTGCTCCCTGTCTTGTGGACTAAGTTGTATTGCTGGTAAATAGAATAATCCGGCGAGCGTCAGAAAATTTGAGTGATCAGACAGAAACCCAGGAGTGGGCGGTTGAAAAGGCGGTAATACTACTCCTATGCATAATACGCCGTTTGTGCCCACTGTGCGTCAAGGATGTCCAATAGGTCGAGTCCCAGACTAGAAGCAAGCACGCCCCAGTATGTGTAGAGAGCTTGTGTTCCTGTTAGGTTAAATACACTTATCCATGTTTGACGACGAAGTGGCCGCCTATACAAAGGTGCAGTTCGAATGTAGCACACCAGTGCATGAACAAAATCCATTGAGATATTCCAGATTGATTTACACTCTTGGAAAAGAATAAGTAGTGCGTCAGATCTGGTCATATAGAAAACACTCAACTGAGAAAAATCTGCGCTTCGGGTGGATTCAAACCACCGAGAGAAACAGCATGTCCAGAGGCTGCAAGCTCTCTACCAGCTAAGCTACGCAAACCCATCGGAAACTGGGTCTCGTAACTCAATGGTGTTAGTTGGATCCGGCATTAAATGTCTGGGAAATCCTTCCATGACAGTCAGTCCCTAGGATAATTCTGGTGGATTCCATACGGCGAAGTTAGATGGGCAAATGAATCCAAATGTGACACTTCTGAGCTCCCGATATGGCTTCCTAGCTTAGTTGGTTTCTGTCTTTGATTCGAATCCAACCGAAGTCAAGAATTTTTGTAACTGGGTTTCTTCTCAACTTTAGAAACAACCCTACTACTGATGGCCAAAGGGTGTGTGGTCAGTCTGCGTGAACGAGTGATTTAACGATAGTGATCACCAGATGATGCATGGGTTCCTAGAACGTTGAAAGTATGCACTCTCCAGAATCAGACCGATGGCAACCTAGAGCTGCGGCAAATATTCACCTTTGTCTGTTCAACGAGTACCATCAAGGATCCGTCTACCTAAGTTACTTTCGTCAGCAATTAGCCTGTCTACTTGAGCGTTCCAGTTTCCAGGTCATATTACAATGTCCGTGCGATGTGCAGAAGATCAGTGAGCTGGTGATAACAGACATTGTAGTGCTAGTGAAACCGCATGCCCCTGAATTGTCCAAACCGAATGGAACCGACCGTTGTAATCTAGCGTACCTGGATAAGTTTGACTCGAATTGATGTTGGCGACAATAGCGGTCGGGCATGATAGATTCCAACGGAAATCGAATGGTCACTTTTAGACAACCATGTCTGATGTGTTTGGAAAATGAATTATCAAAATATGGTTGTTAAATATAATCACAGACAGTCATTCGCGCCAACGACAGTCTTCCGTTGATACAGGCTGTTAAATTTACTTGATAATGTTCATAACAGATATCAGTCAGAGAGACCGAGAGTTGCACTATTGCTGGCCTCAGAACTGCATCATCAGTATGGAAGACGTGATCGGTCAAACGGAATTGGTGTGTCATAGCAAGGATAACTGGTGTGCGATAGGTTGCACAATGCGAACATGCAAGCGCGAGAAGGCCAAGGACCAATGGTTTGTTCATGAGGGTCGTATGACCCAGTCCAGTTGGACGTAGACATGGGTTGAGCTACGGGTGCACTGGTTTGCCATGAATGATGAATCATGCATGTCGCGTAGGCATACGCAGTTGGCGTGCGTGTGCCCACGTCCAACGGAGGTTTTTACAAAAGCCCAGCTCGTCAGAATGAGTAGTTCAGAGTTCGGTGTGGCGGATACTGATGGAAAACAGAATCCCAAGTTCGAAACCTGTAACCGGCAAACAAAGAAACTCGAAGTCACTTTTGCAATTAGTCGTTGAAACATATTACGTGTATTGTGCAATGAAGTATGTCCAGAGATGCGGATCCTTCACGGCAATCATTGCAATCGTGGGAAACTACACCGAGTGAACGAAGCATACAAACAATCTGATGTCCTGATATGGACTGCCATACGGAATGGCTTGTCACTCACAAAAGCTGACAGGTAACACACTTAACTGACCCAGATCAATCGTACTTGAAAATGCTGGATCACATGACAGATTGTTTACGAACTGTCGACGATTGTGTGTTAAACGCACGACGATACTTGTAGGCATTACGCGAAATCAGCTAGAAGATAACTAAATACACTGTGTCCGGGTCGTTAGGATGAAACAGAAGAGCCGAAGGATGTCTACGCAACTACCAAACCTGAATCCACTTGAGTTTTTGGGTTCACTGAATGACCGATTGTATCGAACTGGTCAGAAACAGTTCCAGAGTTTATACTCTATCCTCAGGCGGACATTGCGGGAAATTTCCACATTATGACGATTTGTAAGAAAGAAGACGTGGAACATTCCAAATGTTTTTTATAAGGTTCATCTAATATCTCTCAATGAGACTGTACGTGTCTGTTCAGTGTTCTTGTCCGAACAACGTGTTAAGTTGCAATCCACGAAACCTATCCGTTGTGTAAGATAAAACCCCGGATTTGAAATAAGAAGCGAAATTGGCCTGGAGCGAGTGGACTGTACAAAAAGGCGATGACGGCAAGAATGCTGGTAACTGATGTGCGGCTCATGCTGACATCGTCGTGCTTAGTTCAAGTGAAGGTGCACTCTAGTATGGCAGAGAGTCCATGACCGCTACATAAAAGTTATCTAAGGTTTTCTACATACCCTATTTCCAAAGGCTAATCTTGATACCACTTCGGTCTTTCAAGTCCAGCCCAAGCCGTTTCGAACAGTGTACCAAAAATGGTATGGTTTTGGTCGACTGCTATTCTTGTCTAGCGTGGAACTAACCGTTTTAGAGTATATATTCAATGGTAGGCAAGACGGATAAGTGGAAACACAAAAACTCGAACAATTGTTGAATAAACCTTCGAGTTTGAAATTTTGGGTTCTATTTAACAACGATGACATTTTGCCACCCAGATAGTTGACCTTACTGACAGTAACAAACGACACTTAGCCCAGATTCATTCGCGTAATATGTTGCCGAAAATAAACCGACTTGACAAACCATAACTAGCAACTGTACGAGAAAAACAGAACACTAGGGGTGTTGACCCGTTTTTCACACCCTCATGTGGGTATCGGTCGCTCATCATTGGAACATCTGAGCTGAGCAGGTGGCACACCATCTGCTCAGAAAAGTACGCTGGTTTCGCGTATTGATCAAAACAGAACATCAGTAGTGCATATAAACTCGTTCAGACCAGGAGTTGAACCTTGACTCTCTGGTTGATCACCGATTCAGCGACTCCACGCGGCAGGTGACCAAATCGTCATCGTACTTAAACATTCAGCTTCACACCCGAAATAACGCTTATCACGTTCGACGATATCCATCAAACGGGAAGGCCTGGTCGTATGATTATCGACTGGATGTAAGTAACACGACAGTCGTCATGACTTCGTGGCAGTCGTTTCAGTATACTTCTACCGTTAGGAGGTGCATATCAAAACGAAGCAGACTAGACAAATCACGTCATATCGATTGATCGATCCGGCTTCGAGTGGATTGATCTATATTATCTCACTCAGTTAATCAGACTGCAGCCATGCGATCAAACATCTGTACGTTATCCGAACTGTTTTATCGCGTGCCCTGTAACGTGATTTATTCTAACGCCCTGACCGTCATTTATGATCGTCTTGTTTGAGTTGCTCTGCGTCTTGTCGGCCATGCATGATAATCGTTTTGTCCTACAAATTCGGACCTTCTGTGGTCTAATTTTCGACTCGCTCTGTCAATAAACGGTGTTGTCACGTCTCCGGTTTTGAATCAAACGACTGAGCTCGTAACCAAAGGAGACGATCAAATATCTCTATTTCCAATCACGTGGTCAAAGCTAACGCCGTACCATAAATCACTGAGAACACAACAGTGTCAATAAAAAGTCTCAGCATTTGTTCACCATCATAATGAGGTTCACTTCATAAATTAAAGTATTGAGGATAGTCCGGTTGTTTGATGGCTTTGGTCGTTTCAGTCGTCCTTGAAAGAATTTGAGCAAATTTTTGCAATCTGATAATATTGTCCACAAAACATGACTTTGAATAGAGATTGTAAACATACAATGCAACCTTGGCGACCCATCAGAATCAAATGACACAGCAAAGATAAAAAGCTAACTCACCACGACAGTACCAATAGACCGGCACACCTACTGCACATTTGTCAAAACGTTCGACCAAAGCTTTACACACCGAGGGACAAGCAGGTTACATTGTCTGTCTCAGATGCACATCCAAAATCGGATAGTTTGTTAGATATTATCCTAGCTTCTGTTCTCTCAACCCACTTCAAACAGTAGTAGAGTCAAGTAGTGGAGACAAGTCGGCTGTAACTAAACCACATATAGTGCACACAGATCCAGAGAGGGATCAGATTGCTCAAGACCAATTGGATTACCATCAACTACTGTTCACACACGTACGATAGTCTCGAGATCTGATCTGGAAGTCACTAACTCCGATCACCACCGCCAGTAAGCGATGGAGAAATGTACAGACACACACAAAAGAGGACTGTCTGTCCACGTCCAGGCACCTAACTCGTAGGTGTGTACATCTAACCCACGTGACAAAACACACATGCTCGGTGACAAACACAAACGAACAGTACTGTTCCTATTTCAATCCCCCATACCAGTAGGTTTATGTACGGTAGACGAACGAAAAGGAACAAACCACAATCGAGATTGCCCGTGTGTTTTGAACAAAGAAAAGGGAACGAAGAATGGATGAATAGATGAATGATTGCATCAGTGTCTGTTGTGAGCTGATCGATAACAAAAAGCACAAGAAACGCAGCTGATGAACAACACGGTGAAAAACTGTCAGGGAATGTAATAGTTAGAGTAAAAAATATATAACTGTACACAAAAAGAAGACACGACTGTCACACGCGATCAAAGATTTGGACAATATCAAGGCTATGAAACATTGTCTGTTATTTATTGGCTCTGTTCATGAGAGGTGAACTTAAGGTGCCGTCGAATTAAATGCTTCCTAGAAGCGTGAGCAAGAAACTACCATATAAAGGAGGTATATGAGAGAGACAGAATGAGTTAATCCCCTACAAGTTTATCGGGGCAGATGGAAGTGATGATCCAATGCAGGTATCATGAGGCTTATTAGGCCATGAAAGACAATGCAAAGAAGGTGTCAAGGGTAACGACAAACAAAACGATAAACTTATGTGAACATCGATAAGAAGTTCAATTCCGGTGGACAACAAGGTCACATAAATGGTTGTGAAGAAGTGTATGAACAAGAGAAATGGACAAAAAAACAACTATGATTCCGGTTCCTCTCACATGGTTGACTGACGGACACGATTGGGCGGAGAAAGTGAGGCAGAGTGGGCAAATGATTTGCTCAAAAGAGAGACAGAGATAATAACTTCAGGTCAACTGAGCTCTAAAAGGAAGTAGGGCTGACGAAAGGTTAGAAAGTCATAACACAGAGGGGAGAATTTAGAGGGGAAAAACAAGAACAGAACAAAAAACGAAATCAAGTAATGCACGACCTCACAACTGGACTGAATGCACATGAACAGGAGATTATTGCGACCGCCTCTCGAACACACTCATCCCAGGTATATGCCTCTGATTAGGACGGAAATAGGGAGTGTCGCACCGGTTGACAGTTTTTGTTCCAATTCGACTAAACCAACAGATTATTGTGTGATCCACCCGCGAGGCAAGATGTGGGTTTGACCGGATAGGATGGACTGCGATGTAGTTTCGGTAACCGATCGAGCAATTTCACGAGATTGGTGAATTCCGGACGTCGTGTTGGACAGTATGCCCAACATTGAACGAGAATTTCCTGTGACAGAAAAAAACATGTTCATAAACCAGCATGCAACCTCACTGATTGTAATCGACGAGAAAAAGAAATAAAAACCGGCCTCAGATACAGCAATGTGAAAAACAGCGGCCAAAGTACACAGGCGCACATGTGGAAGGACCTACAGACACATAGACAAACATGTTGTTGTTGTTGCTACCCTGGTAGATTGGCATCTGCAATCTAGTGGTATTCACGGTGTTCGTACATGCTGTAGAACACGTGAATCTCCATGTCATGTGCTTTCTTGAATTAACTGTGCATGTCTGTAAGCGTGAGAACTGCACAGAGATGATAGACGGTACCGTTTTGCAACACACCTTCGGATAAACACGGAATACAACCAAATATGTACAAACAGTGTTCAACACATTAACAATGGTGTGGAGTTAGCAAGCTAAAGAACACCTGATGACAGTGACGAAAAGACATGGAAAGCTTACTGTAAATTTGCCAACAACTATATGAAGCCATCGACAGTACATGCTGATATTTAATAATTACGTTACATTCGGATAACTTTTGACCCGCTTTGAAGTAAGATTCGAATGCACTGTGATCTATGTTTGTCCAGTTCTGTATAAAAATTTATAACATCTTCAACATTGGATTCGTTAGCAAAAGAGTCGGTCTGGTTGGAAAATTGAAAATGTGTACGCTCATGACATTCATTTCAATACTAATGCACACCCACATCGAAATCTGTGATACAAAAACAAGGCGATAATTAGAGGGGGGCTTTCACATTCGGCTTATCGTGTTGTGCCGTAGTAAGGAAACTTTTACGTTTAACGATGCATCCCGCTATGGAATGGCGATATTCATCATTGAAGATATATCAGTCGCACGTATAAAAAAAAAACAGACAATTCAGGATGTAGAAACCAAGAATAACCACAGTCTATCACAACTGGCAGGTTTATTCAATAGTCAGCACAAAGCGTGAGATGAATGGATACATTATGAAAATTGGCCAAATTAAACGGTTTTCTGTCCATAGCATGAAGAGTGGCAAAGCAATTTCAGACAATGTTATCACAAGCTCTCACTGAGGTCTCTATCGCGTACCATACACGTTAAGTCAAAAGTGGGAGGGATACGTGTGTTTGGAGAGGCACCGACTTTAAGAGACTGCGTGTACATCATGAATTATTGATTCTTACCAGCATGCACAAATTCGGCAACGAATAGTCGTTCGTTTTATGTTGCATACAACTGAAGCTAACTGTATTTCATACACGTGCGACTACTGGTATATTCAACCAATTCCGTTTCGATCACCGTGACATGTGATTTGCGTGTCAAAGAAGATCCAAACATTTTGTCTATCGCCTTACAATCCTTGTACTGAGATCACCTGTCATGGTCGTATGATACCCTTCAGAAGCTGTTGTTCCTATCGAAAATGTAAATATATGCTGGAAAGATGGTCACTTATGCTTCGGAGCACAGCCAAAGCATGAGAGTGGCGTTGAACTGTGCCCGGAGTCGCATAAAGAACATAGCGTATGGTAACTTCACCATGCCACATAGTCTGAGCCAAGAAATATTAGAATGAAAAATTTATACTAATGAGTATACAGTGTGAACAAAAGAATTTTCAAGATGTAATTTACAGGATGAAGGAAACGAACAGTTTTATCCAAAGCTACCTTCACAAACACGTGTATCCTACTGCCCAAAAAAGGAACCGGAATTCAGTCTTCATGAGAACTTCGTGAATGTGGTTAGAGTAGCAGTAAACAGAACAGAAGGTAAGCAAATCAACAGCTTCGATTACAACGGCATAAACGAGCTAATTAGTTAAGCAAGGTCGTTTCGACGATAAATTGTGAGCGAATGGCAATTCACTGACTCTCAGCGCTGTTCTACAGTGTGCTAGATGTTTCGACATGCATTCTCTTCATGTTTTGGACCAGTGTAAAAACTGATTGAAATTTCGAAACATCGCATCTTTTTGAGCTGTTAGAATGGGGTAGTCAGCAGACACAAGTTGCGATGTGAATTCATTTCGCACACTTTTTGTTAGTGGTAACCACGTGTCCAGTTCAAAAACAAATCTTGAATAGAACGACTAAAATTACGAACCGTTCCGGATCGTGGGTGATGCCCCCAGCTAAATCCACAGCAAGCAAACATTAACACCCGGTTTTTGTTGCTGTTTAAACGGAGCCAGCTGATCAATAAAACTTCAGTATACTTGACAATTCATCAATTGCGAAGATTCACCAGGACCGCAAACAATGATGCAACGCTAACGATGCGGCCTACGATTGATCAGTGTTTGGCAACGGTTGAGTCGACGTTTCCTCCCCAGTGAGTGTCCATCGAAAGCGTGTGTTTTATTGTACTCAAATTAGCTAGGATGAATAGGGATTAACTTATTTGGTTGCAATAAACGAACTTTTCTCTTCGTTGTCACAGAAAGTCATTTTTTCAAAGCATGGGATTGCACTTGTCACACTCCAATCTATGGAAGATTTCTCTAAAACCATGATCCTCTTTTGCGCTGACGTCTTCGTCAAGTGACCTGAGCCTACAGATTAAAAATAAGGACTGTCTGTTCACAGCATAACACAATAAAACTCCTGTTACAACGGCGTATGAACAAGGAGCCTGTCTTCGCTGCAATATATTAATTTCCCTGTGTTACAATTTGTATTCCAGGCTAATTGTGGATTGAAGTAAAAAGGGAGTAACGAAACCTGAACATTGCAAGAGGGCTAAGGGTAACATAATCGTGAAAACAAAAGCAATAGTCGTAGTAAGTAAATAAGAAAGAAGAATGGAATTTACTTCATTGAACCCCATGTCTGAAATTGAACAATTCATAACAAGATATCCAGACCTTGTAAACAAACAACCTATGTAATTAAAAGGGACAGACATGCAGTAAATTTTTCCTTGTGATTCGAATTGTCCAACCTTACAAATAATCCCTTTTAACGAGTAAAGTTAGGTGATTTGGATAACTTCGAACTGAGCATCACCCACTTTCGACCGAAGTCTTCGCATTCAGATAAACCTTCTGACTAACTCATATCAAAATGAAACATGATTCGAGGTTCGCTCTTATCAGAACTCATCAGTAGTGTATAGGGTAAACCGTACCGGAAAACTTTGTCATAGGCAATTCGGACAAACAACAATAATACTCACGAATCAACAGCCAGCAATTTATGCGCATCACAACTCATACACTATATATATATATATATATATATATATATATATATACCGTAATTCTGAAAGCGGTCAGTAAGGTGTGGTTTTATAGTTTGCTTCAGCAACTCAACTAACTGATTGGACATACTTCCAACGAGCGAGTGTAAAACGTAAGAACTCGAAGTATTTTTGATCAGCCTCAGAACAAGCGCCAATTCGACTGTCGAGTTGTACTTAGGCTGTCTTACATATTTTCTACGAGGTTGAGACAAGTACTGTACACCGGTCAGTCCAAAACCATACGCATTCAAAGAATTAGTCGCCCCCTAGTGACATGTGAAACGATTAGGCCTTTGTCGAACCGAAAAAGTGAGGCGCAACATCCATACACAGTGATAGTCAGTCTGACTGTTATTTAATATGATCGGTTCGTTCAGTCCGAAGTCTGAAAATGACTGATATGCCATCGGCGAGCGTCCACTGAATCACATCTCCTTTTTGTATACATCATGCCATCGGGACCGTCATCCTTCAGGCCCAGACGGATTAATTTAGTTCTCATAAACCTAGGAACCAAAATTCCAAGAATGAATCAAAAAACGCTGGAGCCTAACTTGGATAGCAACATCACATCAGCGTGTAATAGTGTTGAGGATATATCAAAGACAGCAGTAAAAATATCTGTCGTCTTTACCTACCTAAACTACCTGTGTTCCCAAAAATACGTCCGGTTGTCGCTGAAACTAACCGTGTATGACGCATATGTACGATTTACCTAGCTCTATGGATCACAAACGCGATCTGTTCGTGACGAACAGAACCAACGGATCAATAGTGTCAAACCATTATTGTCTATCTCAAGTTAACAACGCGGCAGTTCGTTAGCCCAGATTTAGAGTTGAGGATGTGCGACCACTTAAGCAAACAACACAAATGTATGGTCTGTGACGACTGGATCACACGCTCAGTAAGCCAGCTGCAAGACTACACTAAACATCACTCACCGATATCACCAACAGCCTGAAGAAACCACGTGGTGATCAAGCGAAGACGTCGCAAGACCTCACCTTTTCCGCTGTGTAAATTGAGCAACTGTCGTCCTGACTGGGTGAACACTCTAACCGCCAGCTATAAACACGCTTCAAGATGATAGGGTGCCTGCATTCACAAGTCCGGTGGCATCAGTTAACCACGATGTCCTTGCTTCCCCATTTCTCTAGAATATTTCACGTGTCTCTTGCTTTAGGTGCAATACAATCCGGTCAGACTGATAGCCATAACAAATACATGAATTATGTATCACTGGAACTAGTACTGGCAGAGAGTCTTACAGATAGATTGAAAAATATACGATACTCAACACAGCTAACCAGAGTAAGTGTTCCTATCGACGGTATGTTGGTGATCTACAGGTGTGGCCACAGAGTCAGATAACAGTGTGATGTGTATGTCAGAGAAATTAAACTGTACACATTTTTTGATTCAGTTCACTTCAGAACAGAGGTTAGCTGACATATGTTACTTTTTGAACGTTTCTATCTCTATAGAAAGTGTGCTGAAAGTCTAGCAAGATTGGTTTACCGGAGAAGACTGTGTCAGCAATGTTTATTGTTTGAACAACTTGAATAGCAAACGGAACCCGATCACATGTAGTAGAGATAGAGAATGAAAAATTTACTTGGCAAATATATCACAAAATGACTTGTGATCGGCGAGAAAACAGTCCATCAACATAACGAAAAGTATCTATACAATTCAACCGCTGGCGCCTCGACGATCATCATGAATCTGGAATAACAAGTGACTCTTTACAACTGTTCACGAAACTGTGGATCACGCGACTCGATACTGGTTTAGACAAACTACAGAATATCACCTGACATGAGCCGGAACACATCGGTGAAAGCCAATCCCCAGAACAATTGTGGTTAACTTGGAGGACAGTAACTGTCCGGTAAATGTGATAATTTCAGTAATTTCCACTTAATCGGTCGAATTTGTTCGTAAGTGGATTATCAACGCTGACGAAACCCCTGCACTTCGACTTTGTAAGAAGTTAAAAATTCGCTGAACAACTTCTGGCATTCTTTCAATAAAGGACAAATAATTGACAAACAGTTTCAACAAAGGTATATCATTTTGAGAAAACTAATTCTGTGGTATCCCAAGAGTTATCATGTCACTTTTTCTGTGTTCAGCGTAAATCGATAAAATGCCATCGTCCGAGAGTATACCGATAACGTTGTTTCGAGTGAATGTGTAATGACACTTATAGCACGACGTTCTCCTCTGGTTTGAATGAATGGTCATACGCTAGCGCTCCGTTTGAGAGGGCCACAAATCGTGTCATTTACTTGTTCTTTCTTGTCAATGACAATCGTTATCAGCGATTCATGAGGTAGCACCAGAGTTACGTAATGTGACAATTATCGTACAAATACTTCAAAATTATTTTGTCACAACACGCATTTGTTCCTCCATACAAAAGAAACGTTTATAAGTAGAAGACAAAGTGTTGAGTGATTCGTTTGGAAGCAGTTTCCACTACTTGCATTAATGTTTATGTGTTCCCCTAATGATTACGCCGTACTTCTGTAGTTTTCTTAGCCGTTGCGAAAATGAGCATTAGCTCTCAAGCAAATCCATTGAATTGCTGTTCGATGCAACGGTATTATACATACACATTCTATCGATAATGTCACCGAATTGCAACTGGAGGGAAGTAACTAGTTTACTGAAAAAATCTGAAGGTGGCATGGCAATCAACAGCCGCAGTTTACTTTCATCGGTCTAAACAACAGTTGATCAGAAGACTTCATTGCTTTCCATGTAGTCACTTGAACCTGAGAAGTCTTTCTTTCCACTTGAGAAATGGTGAGGCACTTTTGTAGGTGAGGGTTATGCAGGTTCAAATCGAGAACTCGATTTCGCACCGTTTGAATGGAGCTGGTCTTGTTTGTACACATGCGAAGTGCGTAGACAATGTTTCGTGCTGAAACACGTCTACCATGTTGCATAAAACGCACTGTCAGTCGGCTGTCTCATTACGATGTCATGGGAGGTCAACCAGGCATCCTTTTGTCGGACACTAGTTTCACTGAACGTCCTTGCAATTCGTAACATAGACGACTCGTTCTCTATTTTGTTCTAATCTACCTGTGACGCAACACGGCAGCCATTCTGTGTTCAATCTTCTGTTCTTGTAAATGATGATGTGATGTGGTTATTAGGCTCTAGGAAGTAGTAATCACGTTGAGTGTCGCATTACCAGTTTGCAACCATGAACAAAGACCAAATTTGGATGACTGGTTCAATAAGACGCAATAAAACTACGACCGGCTTAGGTAGATTTATCAGAATTATGCAAACGAACAGGATAAAATGAAACTGTAGCAGATTTTTGAACGGCTGAAAACCGTACACATTGTTACAACAATTAAATCGTTGTTATCTGTGAATATAATGTATTAAGTTGTCATCAACTTCACTTTACTGGAGCAGGGATGTATGCCAGCAGCCCAACTATGAGCATAATTCGTAGGACATGAAACATAGAGTTGTTTAGTATGTGGCATGTTGTAAAAACGAATTACCACAGCAATTTACAAAGACTATACTTTGTTGCTACTAGGTTCTCATTAGAACGACGACAATTCACATTTCGGTTTGCTCTGCAAAACCTACATTAAGGGAGGAAATGGATCCCAAACCACACACCAACACTACATCACAGGTGGTTGCGAAAATAATCGGGTGTCTAAAATACGTCGCCAGTTTGGGACAAGACGATCGAACGTTCCACAAGGCAAGGAAACATGAAACACTATATATATATATATATATATATATATATATATATATATATATATATATATATAAACACCACATGGAGTGGGAAACGTGCCATAATATGATAGAAAAAGGGTGATGTGTAAAGTAAAGAGAGTGTACAAAAGTGTACAGGGATAAAGAAGACAAATTTGCAACGACGCACAGAGAGGCTCGCAACATGAGCGTCATTGACTTCTCCTTTCTGTCATATCGGACAGCATCTTCAACCAAAGGTGTTCAATGTTATTCGGACCTCGGCCAGGAGGCCGGGACGCTCTACTGAAGCAAGCTTCAAAATGAGTGTTTTCATACTCCGAACACAATTTATGCGCTGAACATCGGGTTGCCTTTTCCAGCCTAACTCACCGTACACAAACAGGGCACTACGTGGCTGTGAGTTGGCATTCGTAAAACGTGGGCAAGGCAAGGATGCCTGTGAGAAGAGAACGATATGCTTAACGATCGATAAAATTCATCCGTCCCGAAGGCAAGTAGGCGAACTTCATCATTGCTGACACAATCTTCTCAATACACGCCATTAATGCTGGAGAGACACCGATAGTCGAAAATGAATACTCAATGAATATCCTCAACGTGAGTAAACCAAGTTTCGCACACATACAATAGCATTGCTCCTACACTGACATTGTACACTCGGCCTTTCACAAAAGGACCAAGATCATACCGACGCCACAGATGGCTAAAGTAAACAAACGTCATCCAAGCCTTTGCTATGCGACTTGTGACCTCGCCAGATAGACCACCAACACTGATACACCTCCTCAGATACTTGAACTTCCAAACCACCTCCAACAGCTTAGCACAACAGACGAGAGCAGACACACAGTCTTGCCAATCTTATGACAGTACCTTGCAATTAATAGGTACAACGTACATAGCAAACAGACGAACCGAAACATCTAGTCGGTCTAACATGTTCTAGGCTTTCCGTGAACCCAGATGGATAAGGACGATGTTGTCTGTCTATTCCATATCTGGAAGTCGAGTGTCTGGAAGCAGTTCCCTACCATCATACTTGCAGCGTGCCAGAGCACATTCTAAGATCTAGTCTACTGCAAAGTTGAGTAGGAATGGAGAGGCTGGACAACCTTGCTGCACCCAACTTGAGGTGCTAAAGGTCGGGGATACTTTGTCATAAGTTTTAACCCTGCCCAAGATCCGATAGCAGATTGCTATCAGGATGTTTTCCATACTTCTCAGACCCACCATTCCTCGACAGACAGTTCCAAAGTGCAGGTTTTGTTAACCGAATCAAAGGTCCCTTTAGTGTTCAAAAAGACAGCAACAACTGACCACTCATATGCACAACGGATTTCGAATGTTTGACAGTCTTTCCAAATACACAGTAAATAGTTTACTTATTGTCAGAGGTTGAAAGTGCACAGATGAGTCGCCGGGCTATACAGAACCGAACTCTGTGAATTTTGGGGAAGCGTGTGCAGAGCAATCGAAAAGGAACGGTGGTATTCAGCAGTTATAAAGCACAGAGGAGATTAATCATTATAACATATTCTGCCACTGACATTCACGTTCAGTCATGTAGGGCGTGAGTATGTAGTGATGGATTTAGCAAGCGGATCAAGCGATGATAGCTGCATAGCGGTTACCCATCGATGTGAGCTATAGTATATCGCTTTCTGTGACAGTAATGTGTATGCTCGTATCCCTCATATAGTTGTTTTCCAAATGTTGTGCGTAAAACACGACGAAGTCGATGTATGGTAGTGTGTACAGAAAGATGGAGGGCTGGATGGAACAGAGGGCAGATCATAAGCGAGCTATACTCACTTTGAAGTCTTTCGGACCAGGAATGCGCAGATTCTGTCTGATGCCACGTCCACAAAGGTAGATAACAGTCTCGGTTGGATAGCCTCTGAAGGGGAATTCGTTGGTGAGCAGTTCGTACCAAACGGTGCTACAAAAATGGGAGAGGGAGGGACAGAAAACAGAGGTAACAGTCATGTTAACTTTCGCTCCATACAATGGTTGTGATGACACACTGGGTCACGGAAGAATCGTCACAACTCAAACAGAAACAAACGGTAGATCATCATCATCAGTGACAAATGAACCTGATAATCAATCACACGGTGACGAATTAGAACCCTGGTTACGGTGACAGCAGCTACTGTCTAATTTTGAACAGCCTGGCAATGACAAGTTCAGACGTGACTTGATAGATCACACAGTAGTAAACACCCTGCCTAAAGAACAATGTATCCGCGGCTAATGTTGACAGCTGAATGTCATATAGCGTAATATTTTTTACATGATAAAAAGAAATGGTTTAACTTCACCCCCAGACTAACCACCTGGGAACCGAATTTATTGGGCAACATTGTGAACCTCCTAGATATACTGACAAATTAAACAAGGATCCATGGAACAGCCAACACCATCAGAGACAAAAAGCAACCTACCTAATACTTCACGGTAAAAACCACACTGATCACAATGTGATGCTCTACAAAACAGGATTAGTTACATGTTCAGTTCAGTGCAGGGCCTTTTCCATATTAGGTGAGATCACCTTCCAAGGTGAGCATAAAGCACTGAGATTTGGTCTGGTGTTGCTATCTTTCTGGGTAGATGATTTTTCTAAACTTCATAACTAAGCTAGCGGGGAACTTTCAATACCTAGTTCGGAAATCTCTTCAAGATGAATGTAATGAAGGAAGTGGAGATACGGAATCTTTCACAAATTTGTCTCAAAGGATTTGGCGCAATTTGCAACTTTTAGCTACGGAGTTGTGTAATTTGTGTGCAGCCTTGTATTGGATGGGGCATTAGAATTCACAGGTCTCGTTCACAGATTGGGATGGTCAGCAGTGTTGATGATGAATATGCATGAATCTACCCTTTTTCAGGTTTAAAGATAAGCTGTTACTATTGGCCATTGAAGAAGACGGTTCGAGCTAGTTTTCAGAATTCTCACGTCTTTCGGATACTGTAAAATTACTTATCAAGGGGTAATGATGTCCCAGACGGCGCTGGCTGTTTCCTCCATACAGCCTTTCCATTGATATTAAGATAACATGATATTCATCGTCTTATTGTGAAACGTGAACTCTTCAATACATCAGCAATCTAATGCCTGACACAACCTGGTTGAAACGCAGTGGTAGCTTGTCACCGTAGTTTTTTGTTGGACATGACGAACGTCCGTAAATGACCGCCAAAACGATGCGTAGGTCCAATCAACGCAACCAGGATTATGTATGATCGACCTTGAAGATTAGGAGCAGCTCACGGGACTTACAAAGCACAGTTCAAGGTACCATGCGTTTGTATTCTAATGAGAATTAGACAATAACACCAAAGAGTATACAATATGACAAAACACCAGTCCCCCGAGTAGGCAGTTCCTAATACGAAAAGGATTTCAAAACCCCTTAGTATAGACACCTTAAACATTTCATACTATGCATCATTCACCTGCTGTACATACATTAGCTCAATGAAAGTGTGAACAAAAAGACATGTACCGTAGTAGTGTTCAGGACTTTGCATCTCTGACAAACTAAAACGTACTAATAGCAGGCATCATGTGAAGTAAAAGGGCATTTATAAATGTTATGTAATTATTTCTCACATAAAAGTCGACGTTCTAGTGATCCTAAAAATAGACCATATGTGTCGACATTGTGGGTGTTGACCAGTAAGGTGAGTTCGAAAAATCAAAGTCTAACCAGTGCAAGTTCGTGTCTCATGTATTAGAAAGCGAATAAGCGACCAGTGGTAAACAGTAAGCAAGGCTTGGTCGACGATTTAGAAACAAGACAGTTTCCGGATAGTTCACAGTTCCTCAATAGTATACCGGGCCAAAAATATTGTTTATATGATCAACTTGACTTTTATTAGCGCAAAACATCATACAAATATTATCCGATTCAAGAAATGATCATCACAATGGACGAGTCCTGAACGCAGATTACAAATCCGAAATCAGATGTAGGGTGTGATAGACTACAACTTGGTTGTTGTCTCACATCATCTCAGTGGATACAAGCCAACTAATTAAATTCCCGAAATATACGCCGAAAGTGTGTAAGCTTTCTGTTTTCCCTTAAGGTTACGTGTAAATTAGAAATGAAAGGTTTTTGTACAGCACTTCCAGACGTAGAGTAATAAATTCAATTTTCGCGTCTATGCTCCTTGGTGTCGTCAGCGGAAGACTTCGAGAATTCGGATCGAGTTTATAAACACTGACGAGGTCGTTACGAAATAGTTCAGTTGGTCGTGCGGTTATGCTGAGATAACACAAACTGACACGGATAATATACATCCGAGAGATTGCCTGGACACCCAGGTCTGATGTGAAACCAACATGGCGTTTCAATAGTTAGCATTTTACATGAAACAGATGATTTTAACCTAAATGATAAGTCTTTACCAAGCGATTATTGGCCGGAACTGTCGTCGCCGTTAATGTCTCTCCTCGAGACGAACGCACTACCTGAACATTATTCACCATCACCATAGACGGCAATACATCAGTGATTTATATTGATGCTCAACTGTCATACAACCACAGAGGAAAAAAAGCAAATCCTGCACAGAAACAGGGGGAAAAGAAGGGGAGGAGAAGGGACCTAATTGCTAAAAAGCAGCTACGCCAATATTCGAACATCCAACATCAAGGCACCTATACCTTGCAAATAAACAATCGAGACATAATTAGGAGTAAGACGCCACCATGAAGACAGCTTCCTTACGGCTTTCACTGCCTCGCGTCATTAAGTTCGCTCACCTCACAGATAACTCGACCAAACAACAACATTCACGCCGCTGAGCTCGGTTAAGTGTCATCTCACTTAAAATCTCCAGCCACCGGCTCTGTCAGTAGCGAGGTCTCCAGCACGGGAGATGAACCCGATCTACAGTGACCAACCCCTTGGTGAACGACTTCATCTGTTTACGCCAGGTCATCATCTGTCCACCTCGCACCTTACACCAGTCGGCCGCAGCGTCGGCAAACAGTGCTTGGTGTGGCAGACGACTAGTTGGCATCCTTAGTACATAACCTGACCATTTAAGTCTGTGCAAATGTGAGGATTGGACGGGAAGAACTAGTTTGAAAATCAATACCAAACACCCGCTTCCTAACCTCTTTGTTAATGACTCGGAGGTGCCACCCGATAGGAGCGATCGAACGTAGAGACATTATTCATGAGCGGATAAAGCTGAGTGTTTATATCTGATTATTCAACCGTGCCTAAAATGACATCAGTATCGCAGTGGTCAACATGGTTGCCTCGAAGAATATGGATTGAACGGGAAATTTTTGCGCCAAAATAGTTTCAGCGTTGTGCTTGGCACGCCTATGACGAATGAATAGAAAATAACACAACAATAAGAGCAGAATGTATAACCTAGATTTCAGCCATTTTGGATCATCTTCATTAGAAGTCAAGACAAGAGTGTGCACTGCCGCTGAGTCTCACCGAAAGCGAAACTCGGACGAAGCGTTTCCATATGTGAGGAACTAGCTGAAAAGTTGATCTGAACTAAAAATGCCACGAACAAGTATGTGAGAGGCGTTTAGGTTACGATCAATATACAAGTGAAAATTCAAACCATAAAGAGAGTGAACAAAATAACTTTACCAGAATCGAATTTGATATATTAGTCCCTTTCGTTATGGTTGTCATTGTGGTTGTTAATTATGCACAAAAACTGTTGCGGTTGATGGTATAACGATACTGAAGATGGGTGATTCGGATGCAAATTGATGATGACCCGGATCAACTCAAGTAGAGTAGAATGATCACTAGTTGTGATGAAAAATGAATAACCTTAAAATCAACGATGGACCCCTTACTTACTGCTACCCTATGTTCAATTAACAGCATATAATGGGAAGAATATCCCTTATATTTCTTTCAAATACAAAAGTAAAGCAAAAGTCGGAGAGATGTAGCATACAAGAGTGCATAAGAAAAATCAAGTGAGCAGAAAAAGGCGTTCCGTAAGGCTGACAGTCTTTTTCATGGCATGACCCGAGAGGAATGTAGTCTGAATAGTGTGGAAAGCGGTATTAGCAACGCCATGATAACGACGTCGATCAAGGGTTCTATTGTGCTTCGATTAATACCCGTTGGGTATGCCACCCATTCGGGCACTGATTAACTGTTTGCTTCGCAGCACCCGTTCGTGACCTACTTGACTAATCACGTGATCACGTTCTTCACCCAGTGTTAACTACTGCAGGCGACCATCACTCGTGCTTGACCAACTTGTCTCAACCTGTAAGCTACTCTACTACTCGCTTTTTGATATGTTAGTGGCGTCGCTCTAAGAACTTCGGATGTCGGACGGATTATAGTCAAAAACAGTTTTCAGTGAATTTTGTTGTGCAGCCAATCGCAACGCATTGGATTTCTTGAAAAACAACGTTTGCAGATTACGCGGACATCATTCCATTCTCAAAGCAACAGTGAAATTGACAGAGAGGAGCTGGTTGATACTATCAAAGCCACATCTTGATTTAGAAATTGGGCGGATTTCTGATGCACTGGATTTACTGTTGAAAACCATATGCAAGGATATGTTTACAATCATACATAAGCTTGATGGGTTCGCCGGATGCAAAGGTTCGGCAGTATGTAAGAAGCCCTCAGTTTAATTTCTGCACCATAACAATGCGATTCGGATGCCACCCATCCAAAGAACACAGAAGAAGTGCTCCTCAAACAGCAGTTAGCTGTAGACGTTTTGAAGCCAAAAATTAGGAAGTACCTGCTAACGAAGAATGTCGACAAGCTTCCCTGGAATCCAGCCTCTGTTATTACGGCAGGGCCATAGTAGATATCCAGTGACACCTACACTGGAACCAAGACTGTGCTGTTGGGACCATCGCAGCGCTTTCAGATACCCGCTGTGAACGGAATTTCCGAAAGCACGTAAAATCGAGCAGATTTCGAAATGTATCCTGTAACATCTTCACATATGGTTATTACGATAAGTCAAGTCCTTTTGCCTGAACATATCGTTTTTGTAAAGCCTCTCATGTTCATCAAACAAAGTCTAATGATGCAAGTACTAAGTTAGTAAGTAATGTTAGTGTTTAAGCAATAAGAGATTGCAAATAAAACTGTGAAGCCTTTCATCGAATCTAAGCTATCCATGCAGATACCTACATTGTTTTTGAAAGAAAGCAAAAACGTCGTTACAGTTCCTGTGGAATTGGACACAATTATTATCCACTACCGCTATTCTGCCCGCAAAGTTTTCCAGTTTAACCCGTTCACTCTCAAACAAATGATTTTGGTAGTCGATATAACGATACAATGAACCTTCTGGGATTTTACTATTTGCGAAAGTAACCCATAATTGTAGGGATGACTTGAGTATTTCACCCGAAAGTTATCGAATGATAGGTGCCAAAATTGAGAAACGAATCTTCCCGGTTAAATTCAAAAAATGATCCTGTGTACATGCAAATTGACAGCACTGTCTCAATAGACGCGACCACCACGTAACGAGACGTGCGTAGTAAAGGAGCATGAGATGCTTAAGTGTGGACAATCCGACCGACCTTGTACGACGAGTAAAATTGTACGAGTTCACACACTTCAAGCGTTAAATAAGAAAACGTTCCAAATTTTACACGTAGTAAGGGGAAATGTATGTTCACTTGGGATCTGCCGTTTTAAGAGCGTTGTGAAAATGAACAAGAGGTAACCGCGCATCGCACACTCAACTGTCGACCAGACATGAGCACTGCCGCTTCGTACGACTTCGGAAATCAATACAATGTTACCAAGATCTGACTGAATACCTCAACTGTCCATATAATACGTTTCACCAGGGATACGATGAAGTTGTGTTTTGTGTCGATGGATCCAGCACCGTGCAGACGTTTGCCTTGCCCCAAACGTGCTTAAATGTAATCTTCTGCTAACTTGCACGATCGACCATGTGATTGTGTCGTCGCAACGGTCGAGGCACGCACCGTTTCTTGCTCTCGTGTTCACTTTGTACTTACGCTTACATGAAATTGTTGTTCACGATTAATATACTCGGGTTGTCTTAGGCCTGTAAAAGAAGACGTGTCCAAGCTCCAGCTGTTTTAAACGATCCGGTTTAAATCTGAAAGTATCTAACATCCTACACATGGCTAATCAGCAATGCGTGAGATCGAAGATGAAAATTCGCTTTGTAAATAATTTCTTTAAATATACTGCCAAAAACAAACAGATGGCGTGGAGATTTGCACAACGTATGTACGAGTTATATCAGATGGTTTCATCATAAAAACACCAGAAGGTTACAAAGACTATCGAATGTGATGCTGTGGCCAATGTTTTTGCGTCTGCTTGATAGACGCATATGTGGTGTGCGCTTGGCGAAACCTAACACGACAAATCTTGTGATGAACTCAGTAACTACGGAAAATTGATAGACTTGTATAAGGGAAAACAGAACAATTTGCCTAAGGTATTCATGTCATGCGACGTCCGACAAGCGGAAAAGTGTTTTTAGGGCGACTTTGAGAAAAGTGAATGTATGATATGTGCACAATGTCAACCAAGTTATGTTTTATGCTTTTACATCAAAAAAAAATGTTCCTGTCATACGACATACGAGGTGTATAGATAGTATTGTCAAGCTATACGAACCTAGACATCATCGAGTGTCCAGGGTACAGTGTAGCTTGAATATTATGAAGATCTTGTCAGTGGCACAATGATAATTATGCTACTATAAATCACATGGTTACGATCTTGGACTCTTTGTGTCTTAAATAATACTGTAAAAGTCTGAATGGCCTGAAAACATCCAATTTCTCGTACGTGATCAGTCAGCAGTAGGAAGTCAAATATTCAAATTCACCATGTTATTTTTAGAAAAACAGATAAAAAGCATACACTGGGGAGCAAGACACGGGTGAACTAGGTTAGGTAGCTTCTCTACGACTATGTCAACAGTACATAACGATCATCGGGTAGGACAGACCAGGCAACTCTCGTTACTTCTGTTCGCTAAACTGTTGAGGAAAGTCTATTTTCCCCAAAAATGATTTATTTTTCGAGATATTATCGAGAAATACATTGTGATTTTGAATTTCACTTTTTCGCGCCCCAACGTGTCAAAACTCAATTTTGGCGCACGTTTTCCCGACGTCTGTGATTGGCCCATCCCACTTTTAATGCACCAATCCAAGTAGGATTCTTCAAGGCCATCAGAAGACCATATATATGCAGACGCTCGTCTGCATTATTACCTTTGGTTTGAGAGTAAATACAATCTCGGCTAAAGGTCATGGTTTTCTGTGTTATTCTGAGATTTCCGGGTATTACTAAGCTCTGTGCTACGTTCCGTGATTGGTATTATCGTGAGTTAGACATTTTCTGATTATCGTTGACCAGCGGGTCATAATATTTGGCGACGGGATTTTTGCTTTGTCTTTGTTCTCTCTCTTGAACTATGTCTGCTGACCCAGATCTCAAGCAGATGATGCAGTTGCAGATCCGATTGATGGAGATGCTAGCCACCCGCTTTGTCGCGTTTGGGTCGTCCACTTCTGTCGATCCGCCGTCCATGGATCACTTGGCTAGGAATGTCTCCGACTTCCTGTATGACCCCCAAGCCGGTGTCTCCTTCGAGGCTTGGTACAAGCGGTACGAAGATACATTCACGGTTGAACTGGCATCCAGAGATGACGAGACGAAGGTTCGTCTACTACTCCGGAAACTGGGCCCAGCGGAACACGTCCGCTATACCAGCTACATCTTGCCCACCAAACCGCGAACTCTGACTCTCGCGAACACGGTACAGAAACTGACGGAGATCTTCGGGGATACCTCATCCCTGTTCAACACACGGTTCCAGTGCTTCCAACTGGTCAAACGAGATGTAGACGACTTTGTCACCTATGCTGGTCTCGTCAATCACGAATGCGGACAGTTCAAACTTGGTTCGCTCACTGAGGACCAGTTCCGCTGCCTGGTTTTTATTTGTGGCCTGTAATCACCAAGCTGTGCTGACATCCGTACCAGGCTCTTGGCTAAAACCGACCAGGAGCCAAACATCGAGCTGGAACAGATCGTGGACGAATGCGGGAGGTTGGCCAACCGGAAGCACGACTCTGCCATGAGCCAACACCCGGACC
>LUCH01001316.1:83564-99903 GCA_013368495.1 Paragonimus heterotremus
GTAGAGGAGTATGGTCACACGACAACGTGAGAAGCAAACTAACAAAACGAATACGAGGAGATCAGTTGGAAACCAAACGGTACGTAAAGACTCTAGCACGATTAGAAAATCGGATTATAGGAGTGCATGAAGCACATACCAGTTTGGCCTGAGGTGTTACAAGCAACGATTGTTCTGGGTTCTAACTTACAATCCTTCGCGTGTTCTCAGACATGTATCGCTCAGAGTAGAAATCCAAGTGAGGTTCACTAGTACTTAGAACGAGGGCAGTGTAATTCCTAGGGAATCTGCTTCTGATACCAAATAGGCACGAAAAAGTGACCGTTAATGAATTTAAAGAAACCGATTCAACAATCTGAATCAAACCATATGCACATACCGTAAAACACCGCGTTTTAAAGCTCGAAAACCAAAGAATGCTAGGTTCATATTCGACCTATCTAAACACAAGACAGCAATAAACAACGCTGTGCTTTTGTGCCTGAAATTTTAGTCGTTTACAACTTCTCATTCGAAAGAAAGTTGAAATTATATATAGAGCAACAAGTCTGAAATCAGACCTTCAATGGATGCAGTCTAATGTCTTTGATAGTGATAAAAACATGCCAGGCACGTTTCTCGTTATTGGAATTACACTTCCTGGTATTCGGTGTTACCATGCTAAAAAAAACACTACAATTCCTACGCCGCTGGTCTAGCCAATGTCATGAAACTGGAGTTGACCTACAACAGAATTCGTCGGACTGCTGAGTATCAGACATGGGAAAACGACATGCAAAGGTCGGTTGCTGAAAGTAGATGGTAACCTCTCTGAACCAAGCAAACTGCATTTGCTAACCATATCGAGGTCTGTGAAGCAGAATAGTGAAAATACAGACGGTTCGTATTCGACGTCCGACTAGATAAATGGGCCGAACTAATTGGAAAACGACAAAGCACGTGAACGAAACAATCATCGTCAAGGACGCGTGAAGTAGACAGACCAAGCGACTGTAAAATACGAGAGCCGATTTGAGTGGATTCTCAGGAGGATGTTGTAAACAGACTTAAATAAATTGTGGATCATCCGAATATAACGGATGGTGGACAAGCGTGATACAGATCACTGTAATTGGTCACTTCAAATCGTTGGCTAGTTGCTCACAATCAGAAGTGTAGACGTTTTCATTGGTTCGTTAACTAGCCCGTTTTGGCAGTTTCACTCGCGAACAATCACACCTATGAAGAAAAGACTCGACCACGACGTGGGGTGACAACTCATGCATCTCGATGATCTGTCGCGCTAAAATGAACAGTGTGACGATCACACCAACAGTCACTCATGCCAGGCAGGATTACAAGTAGAGGTCTAACGACCTCCTAGTCCTCTAAGTTCTTTCCGTGTTCTATCGAAAAAATGGTTTTAGCATACTGTCAACCATTCGCCGTCTTGCATTTGAGTCACAGGTTTTGGTTGAGAACCCTGATCGTTCCCCGGTCTAGGCCTGGGCGTTCTGGTAGTAGATCACCCCACATACTCACAACATTACCAATTCCAGTGTTTCAAAAATCTCACAGCATTAATAAGGTCAAACCACCTGCTACATACAACAGTGTGGGTAGGAGGAAATATACTGATTCACTGTTTCAGTTGAAATCTGGTCTCAGCTAGATCACATAGTAATTAAATATATGTAGTGTGGCTCTATTCAGGTCTGCCGTTCTTACTGCTGTATATAACAGGATTCATATCACGCATTGAGATCTTTTCGATAACTCATCTTCAGGCCGGTACGATTATATGAGTTGATAGAGTTAGATCGAGATATCGATCGAACTTATTACAGAATTATTACATCTAGGAAAGATATCTCGTCTCCAGTCTCTTCCTCAAGTGTAAACTTAACTGACTGGTGGGCGTAGGTTATATTGGTTGAACGTCAAGACAACCTTCAAAACGAATCCGAGAATATCTTCCATGGTGGCTGGGGCACAGAGAATCACGATCGGTCAATAATGCTATCTCCACTCCTCTTGCTGAAAGCTGACACCAGATGAAAACTGATCAAGGCTTCAACGTGGTATATCGCGCGCCAGACAACCCATCAAAAGCGGTCCGAATTAGAAAACCTTGTACTGCCGAGGCTATTGAAATCAGGCTGTTTGACCCGGTATTATGTCATTAAAAAAACGGTTTGTTCTGGCGCTGCATCTAATATGACCACAAGTCCATCGAATCGACGACCAACCTGCGCGATCAAACCAATTGACAAGCGTGAAGTAACCGACCAATAAATGCATCGCCAATTGACTGACCAGTGACCTAGTTTCTTTGTGATAAGTCTGATCGATATCTCGATCTAACTCTATTAACTCCTTATATAATTGTACCGGCCTGAAGATGAATTATCGAAAACATATGTTCGCCTGTATGTCTATATTCTCATTATCGTAATGGGCATATTTGAAACGATTGAGATATTTGTTTTTGTAGTTTTACTTCTGGTATGTGACGAACCCCATCGACAGACTAGGCAAAGTGATGGGAAATGAGGTGTGCCAAACTAGTATAGAATGTAATCTCTACGGTTTTAGGTTCACACGGCCAATGGATCTGGATCTCACACGATCAGGCATAACCTGATCGCTGATCGTTAAACATGGTTAATTTAAAAAGTTAATGAAATGAAAACTGCCTTTGTTTCAGGACACATTAGCTGGCCATTCCGGCTTGTTTGTACCACAGACCCATAAAGTATAAATACCCGTGAAACTATGACAGGCAAATGACACACTCTTACGTGGTAAGCTCAGAAAGTGAGACTGTTGTGTAGAACGCTTTTATGATCTCCAGCCACCACCGTATTAGCGCCACGAGCGTCCAACATAAAAATCTGTCCGGTGAATATAATATCACCCACTAAACATGAGGTCTGTAATTGTGCTTTGACTGCCAAATCTAACAGAATTACTGGCCCAGATGATTTCCTATCGGCACTTTCAGAAGAGATTGATGAGACATTGACAATGTATGAACCAGCGGTTTCAGCCAATGGACGACTCAGAACGCGTTCTTTCAGTTGGCGACAATTAGTCATATTCAAGAAAGAAATTAGGGGTTACTGCGAAAACCGTGGAGTAAGTTTGGCTATATCCATAACCTGGATCCTTAGGTCCGTTAAACTCTGTTAACGTGCTGTAGTCCGAGATGCAGACGCTAAAGATGATGGAGTAGGATTTCGTCCATAAACGGGAATGTGTAGATCACACGCTCATTCTGGAACAGTATCGAACATATCGAAGGTCTGAAACAATTGGATTCTTTCAACAGTCTGAACAAAGCAGTTAGAACACGAAAAATGTTAGACGCAAGCATTTCCTATTGACTCGTCAGTACCAAATTTACAATATGGATGGTGTTTTTATGGCGAACCACTAGAGAGATGAATAGTCAACAAGCGGGTTGGAATAGGTCATTGAGTCCAGGAAAGGGTAAAATTCAAGAACAGTTGTTTCTGAATACGGAGAGCTGGCTTCAGTAGACTGATTGACTGCTTCAGCAAACCGTAAGAATCTTGGGTTAGAATGACATTACAGGATTCTGAATGCACAAGATAGACCAACTGTGTGACCAGTGGTCACAACGCGCCTAGCGACTGAGGAAACTGGCTGTTTAAGCGTTTCAGTAACACGGTTGTTTTCCAATAACATGGAATTTTGCACCCATTTAGGTAAATGTTTCCTCATTCTAGAACCCAAGCAGCTCTCGGTTCTGTCCATATAGCTTTCTCCAGAGTTACGTGTGAATTGGTAAACACAATGTGAGGTGGCACCGATCGACCGATCTCCAATGACTAAAGTCACTGGTAATTTCTGAGTCCGTGCGATTACACGGAGTTCAGTTGCAGTGAACGTTTGCTTAGATGAATTTCTCAATCTCTGCATTGCTTGATATATGATATAACCACCTTTAAAAAACAGCTCTATGTAGACGTCCTTTTTTCTACAGTACCACCACTTCGGGTGATACTTTTTGTCTAATGTGCTCATCTACGAACCTTCTGGGGGTAACCATTTGATTGTAGGACAGAAGTAATCAAGTCTAGTTCTTTCGCAAGACTGACGTAAGTGCAAATTCGCTTTGCTCGTGTGAACAGAGTAGTCACTAGTGTTCGTTTACGTTGGACCGGATGGAAGCAGTTGAAGTTTGAGCATTGACCAGACCACGTGGATTTCCTACGGACAGGTCTTCTAATCGGGCCATCTTCTCGACGACTTGTGAGTATGTCTAAAAATGGCAGTCAGTTGCTGGTCTCAAATTTATAAGTAACCTTCCGGTTAGGATAACAACTATTTAGACGTTGCAACAACGGTTATTCTATTGGACCATAGAGGTAAGTTCGATTCAGTCGATCACTTTACACTTCTACAGTCGCCTAAACACAGGGCTGTGCAAAACAAATAAGGTTACACACGTTTTTAGTCTTATACTTCGGCTCAAGCTGAAGCCTACGGTGGACAGTCTGGGTGCGCATCACGACCGCTGTAATCTTCTGGAAGACTGACTAATCTGTCTATACTAACAACAAGGTGTTGTTTAACTATGTTCAGTGTGCAAAAAACCTCAGACTGTGTTTTGAAACTTCGATATGCAAGCTTGCTGTGAGTATGTAGATTTGTCGTTGGATAATGAATTTATGAAGGTTTTCACCCGATCTATGTATCTAGAAGATTAAATCTGAGGCCGCTGAGATGCAAACGAAATAGATTCGCATCTACGAAATTAAGGAGAAATCCATCAGTTCAGGACAAATGTGACGACAAAAGCATCTTACTGAAGCTTACTTGTAGTGTATTGAACTCGACCGTCAGAGTTGTGCTACTCTGTGGTTATGAAACTTGATTACTTGGAAAGGAAAACGTGGGTCATTTTCAGATAGTCAAACTATCTACATTTGCATGTAATCACTCGCATCGAGTGACACCAACAAATAGGTCTACCGTGTGGGTCGGAGATGGTAGCGCGTATCAAGTGGTTCCTTAAGCATGAACAGACCAGCGTTATTACGCCAAGTTCTTAAGATATCAGCTGGTCGTTTGCAACGTCGGGCACATATTACCGATGTTTTGAAGCCGACTGAAGTGGGGCTTGAAATGAACAGATGATGACGGCTACAAATCGGTTAGCCAATGTGGATGGGGTTTCCTTGGCTGTGGTCTATACGAGTCACAGTCGACGGCCAAAAATGCTAGTAGAGCGAACGGCTAATCGGGCACATTGATGTGAATGTGGCCGCTGATTGGTTCAGATAACTGTAAATACGTGCAATTCACGACGCGAGGTAACGAAAGCCGCGGACAAGCTGCACTGTCGGTTGTTTTTTTGCAGAGTGTGAACACCGATGCTGAACGTTAAGACTTATCCCATCTCTTTCTTTTGTCTCCCAATTAAGACTTGATGTTATCCATGGCCATATGGTTGTTTTACATCGACGTCAACCGCTAAGGTAATACTGCTTATGACGGTGGCGATGACACACTCACTCAGCTCTAAAAATATACTGACTTACGCATGAGACTAAACAAACAAGAACATGCATCGAAGAAAAATTGACGTCCAACTCAATACGCACGACTGACGGTCAGTAGCTGTTAGATATAGCATGAGTCTGTGAGTGGGTTAGCTTAATACTGTACTGAAATTCGGTCGTGTGTGGGAATGTCAGCAGAAAGATCTCAGAAGCTGAGGAGTTCGACTAACCTAGCAGCAGTCAGGACGTCTATTGATTTGTGTTAAAACTAGAAATGGAAAAGTGGATGATCTTTTGAAGAAAAACGGTCAAAATTCAACGATTAAATTTAGCGAACAGTTGAAGACAAATTGGATAAGTATAATAACAGGTATAACAAAAACGGCAATGTACACGTAGAAGACTTACTTGGCTCGTTTGTACAAATCCATACAGTTGAACACACCAAAATCTCCGATAACAACTCGGGAATTAGGCTCAATAAAAATATTTCGAGTCTTCAAGTCCCGATGAACGATGCCTTTGGCGTGCAGATAGCCCATACCTTTAGCGATTTGGCTAGCAATGTTGATGGTACGATTGATGGCTATTGTTGTTCCTCGATGATGTAGTTGGTGATACAGAGTTTCACCCTGCGGAGAAAAGTCATCGGTCAACTCACATATTTGACAATAAGAGTAATTAGTTGGTCAAATGGTAGAATGTGGAGTGTCTGTTAGAACCACTTGCCTACACAGAACTACGAAACACACAAGCACACTGAGGTAGAGAGGTTTGTCAGATGTCAAATTGCACAGGTTCATCTCCAACGTCATTAAAAAAAGTGTGTGATGGATAAAATGAGGGTGTGTATCGTTCAGTTTCCTCCACTGGTGTATGAATAAGTACTAAGATTTGAGCCGAATAGGAAGACAGTGTGGCATGAGCTACCATTACGTGCAACAGTGAAGAACGAGACAAAAGAAAAAAAGAATCAAATGAGATAACCAAAAAACACCGATAACTATATGAATCCGGATCACACACACTCATAAACAGCAAAGGTGTGATTAGCTTGAAAACAAAAACAGCTATTCCTTAATGGAATGTACGATTCGAGTTGGATCGTAAGTGATGCTCACACACCTACACCGGTGGCAAGCAAAACCATCTACAAATAAACGTATGTAGACGAGTAGGGGGAAGGCTGCTGACAAGTTAACAGTAAGGCTTCATAAAACTACAGAATTTGTGAGTCAGCGGGAGAATGGACGACAATGCAATACTGGTCTTATGCCTTGCGGAGGATAAGTGTCACGCGATGGGCGACGAGGTGTTTTGCCCTCGTTAAGTAACACTAACCGACGGGTGCGCTGATACATCAACCAGTCTCATAGGCTTCGTTTCAAGTGTTGTTTCTGTTCTACCAATTTAAATGTTTTTGCGGTATCAGGAACAAGAAAAGATACAATGGCTACTAGAGAGCATTGGATCACGTTTTGGACCGTGGGTAAGAGCAACGTAATAGTTTGGAAGAGTAAAACAAGCTCTGTTGCACAGTGGATGCAATTCAATGTGATGTTCATCTCTTAGCTGTATGGATTCATCAAAATACTGCCTTTGAGAAGAAGTCTGATACAGATGGCTTTCTTAGACTCTCAATTGAAACTATTCGTGCTGTTGGGATACCTCATTTTCAAATAAAATGCTCCCGTATAATTTCTAGCACACAGAGTTTCGTGCATTAGTGCTTGTTCGGCCGATAGTCAATCGTCAGAACATACTCCAGACGTTCTGTAAAAGATAAATACAATTAGAATCAAGAAGCGTACGGATACTAGCGTGTTAATGGCTGGGCTTGTGACAGCTCAGTGGTACGTATCGACGTTGACTAATAATGAGACCGGCGAAATCGAGTCTCGGTTACCGTGACTATGTCCACCTTTGTTCAAGTAACCTGTCAGCATAACCCAATTCCCACATATCGTCTGGTAGTAAATATTTTTGAGTGTAAAAGTTGAAAACATTCTAAATAGGCTACGACAGACCACCATGTTTCCCACTGTTTATCGACAGTGATATTGTAGAAAAAACTCGTACAACAATGCAAGACCTTTATTGTCCGACTCGCACGTTCACACGCGCTCGCGTTTGAGTCGGAATCCCAGTCCATAACACAAGGCGGTTTCCACTCACACGTCGTGTGCACTTCTGCCAGGTTTGTGTGTGGCCAACGCCTTCTGTCATTTTTTGCCTGCCGTTCCTCGTCCCAATGGATTTCGTTGAGCGATAGTTCATCCGGTCGCCCGTGTTGCCTGCAATCCACTCACTGTGAGCTAATAGACACAAAAATCAAGCCGTGATCCTACTGTAGAACAAGGTGTTTGTGTCAGAACAACAATGACTAATTGAGGCAACTAGCCAACCGGAGGGCTGTACAGGATAAGTACAAACATTGGACTAACATCCCACTGAAGGTTAATAAAGCAGGCTCCTAAAGAATGAACTACGGAAAAAGACTATACCGATCACCAACTCGGCCAACTCCCAATGCATACAAGTAATTCATCTGATACCGAGTGTTTTCACAGGCTATGAAGATTTCGGTGGATTATCAGGCCGGAGGTGCGAGTATTCAAACACTCGGCAGAATATCTCAACGCGGGGAGGTACGTCCAAAAATCCATAGCGAGTGGATCGGGCGTTGGCGACCGAATGAGTCATCGCTCGGCTAGATCGGACCGACGGGCGAGAAATGGCAGGCAAAATAGGATGGACAACCAAATCGGAGGTGCGATTATTCCAACACGGAGGAATATCTCGACACGGTCGTGGAATAGTGTCAAAGCCCACAGTAGGTAGACGGCGGACAACCGGACGAGCCACTGCTCAACGAAATTGGACCAACGGACGAAGAACGGTAAGTGGAAAAACCCCCGATAGAAGGCGCCAATCACATATAAACCGGGCAGAAGTGTACACGACGTGACAGCAGAAACCGGGGAGTGTTGTGGACTGGAATTCTGACTCATAAACGCGAGCGAGCGCTTAGCATGGTAACTAACGTGTTGTTCGACGCTTTTTCGCAACACTATGACGATGATTACTGTCACGTGTTATACATTTGGTCAAGTGACCATGTAATTAGGCGCAAATTTAAACAGCTATTTTCAAGACAGCCAATGACGAGATGTATGGCGATTAAGTTTGTAATCGACAGCGTCATCGTTGCACTATCCGACCTTGAAATCCAAAGAATACACAGCACAATAGACGAAAACGTTGAGTTAAAAGGGCCAACAGAAAGAAGATCGTGTGTGAATTAGTCCCAGTCATTTTATGGAAGTCAGACAGAGCATGGAACCAGTTTATCAAATGTACCGTAAGCCACTGATTGACAATTATTTTGGTTCAGATTAGTTACATGATGAAACAAGTTCGGTTATGTTTTACAAGCTGCGATATCAATAGTCCACGCGTCACAGGTGATGCCAACATGTTGTCCCCTACAGTAGCTAAAATGAAAAGGCGGTCAGGAAGATTGAAACAAAAAAATGGCATGAGTCTTGTTTGAGTATATCAAAGCATGTTAATTGATAAGCGAAAAGAACAGCAAACCAGATGAGAAGAACAGTGGCCAAGCCCACTGATAACCATTGACAGACAGCTTGCCAAATATTACTTGCTAAGTATGAGTGTAAGGACGGACCTTTTTTAAGGCATTTTGGTACCGTAGACAACTAAAACTCCAAGTACAATCCACGCACGCACACACACCAGTGGTGGATGACGTACAAACTCACACACTATCAACTGATATCGAATGGCTACGGTATTTGTGCACTTAAGACGCACGATCTGAGTATAAAGATTGAATACATCACTAAAAAGACGATATGATAATAGGATTACCGGTGAAGTCCCTGTTTGCAAATACTTCTATGATCAGGCAGGAAAACGACCTCCTGAATGTATCTACCAATCAATGCAATTTGTACAAGGTGTGGTTGGACGGAATACTGTGCGTCGTCAGACAAATTGTAAGCCTGACGAATATCTTAGCCAGTTACAACTCGACTTAACAATTCACAATAAAGAATGAGACAAATGAGCAGGTGAATTTTCTGAATGTAACCATAAGCAGCCGTGATGATGACTAAATCCACGAATGAAACTTGAAATGAAGAAGATATCCATTTAGGTTGATTGGCCAGTTTACATAAGAAAGAAATAGTACGTGCTGTTTTACCAACAAACATGTCAGATTATGTGGGGGAGATGTTATTGTCGACGGACTGATATTCACACATACGTTGCTCATACAAAAAAGCGACTCGGAGAGATTGGTACATTAAGCTGTGTTTTATCGGTGAGGGAAAAAGGCAGCATTTGACCATATCTTTTTGTTGCTGGAAAGTAAGAGTAGTTGAACAATTTCTGAAAAAATGTTCCTTGAGTGACAGATGACCAGAAGTGAGGTACAACCGTTTTTGATTACTCTTCATCAAGCCAATGCATTCATCGAGGCTATCAAACCTGTATATGTGAGCGACAACAAGTCTTGCTGAACTATGGTGAATGGATTGCATACCAGTGAAAACGTTAGATCACCGGAGCGAGCAGCATTGTGGTGTGGTTTCTACAGGCAGTAAGTAAATGAATTAGGGAACGTGGCGTGGCCCCAGGAGTGGTGGAGCTGATCTCATCGGGGGTCATAGGTCATAAGCTTTGTACAAACTTCTTTTGGCAACAGAAACCGAAGACTTCAACTAAGCTACACAACATGTACGTATAGAACGCAGATCACTTCATAGGCATTCGCAACCAACTAAATCACTAGTTCAGCTTGCGTCACGTAAGTATATTTTTGACAAACACTGCACGTCGAATTGACCTGGTGAAGAATTGACATTACATTTTGTCATCTAAAGCAAATTTTGCAAAAGAAGTAAGAGTTCAGCTCAACTTCATTCCGGTACTATGTTTGAATCTGAAGGATAATATGTATGTCCCTGCAGCCCCCTTCTGTGTACGCTTCGTAAGTTGTTCTCGTGTTACACTGATCGCATGACCAAAAGCTTATCCGACTAAATTCGTGAACATCACCTAGCCCGGAATAACCAAGTCACTCAACAGTTAATCAGCTTAGTTAAGTCGAGGCATTCTAACATTGTAACCGAAGTGATTCGTTCCGTCTAAGGGGTAATAGCTACCCAGTAGAGAGCAGTGGGGTGTCGGATTCTAATCACAGTTGTAACCACATAATTTGAAGCCGATCACGTTTGTCACACAACCGGACAGGCATATGGCTTTCCACTGCCTGACCCCATATTGGAAAAAGCGAGGTGTCACCCGGTCGAATCACGTTACTAACGTTAATAATGCATTTCGGTGTCCAATTCCAGCCACATATTGCACACTTTATCCGCCGCGTGCCATATCCGTCAAGCTCAGGCTCTGTAACTGCTCCAGCTGGCTCCAACCCCGAAACCTGACCAGTTACCGGTGCCTAAGCAGTGCTTCGAACTCTAAGTGATATTGGCGTGTCCGACCTTGAATCCATCAGTCTTTCTTGACAGCTGGAAACAGCGGTGATGTTGTTCGTAGCCCGGGTTGAGCATTTAGATATTGAGATGTGCGCCGAGCTTGACGTTCAGGTGGCAAACGTTTTGAACGGATTAGACCAGTGAGCAAAACTGGACAATGGGCAATCAATCGGCTTGAACCTCAAAAACGAAGAGAAGACCTAACCAGCCAAAGGACAAGGAACAACCAGTCAGATTCGGGGTGAAAGTTCATCAGCAACAGGACGCAGCCAATCAGAAAGAGGTTCTAAGCAATATAAACTTACTTGGCTCAACTGAGTCACAATAGCCAAATCGGGCGGCTTCATGCAAGCGCCCATGAATAACACGAGGTTCTCGTGTCGTGTTTTGTGTAGAAGGGCTACTTCACGTTTGAACGCCTCTAGGCGGACGGAACCGTCCACATCATCCGGATCTATGTCGATCCGTTTTACCGCAACCTCGCCGTACCATTTGGCTCGGTAGACAGTGCCGAAAGTGCCACGACCGATCACCTCCCCGATAACCAGGCTTTCTATGGGAATGCCCCATTCCTTCAAGGTGACTGATATCTGACCAAGCACACGAGAGGTGCAACAGAAACGGCGGTTAAGAAAAAATAAAACAGAAGAAATTCATATAGATTACTTTGTAATGCTTGCTGCATAAATCATACGGCCACATCATTGCTTATACATGTCAAGTGAGGCTGGGTTAATACTGAAATTGGAGTTGAGAAATGTGATCTGGGATTAAAGGACATATGACAAAAACATACAACAATCCTAGGCACTTGGTAGTGGTTGGTGGTGCGTATTTGTCTTGACTACACAGACATAATTTATGCGGCACGAGTCCTGGAAGTATCACACCAAAACTTACATCGGCAGCAACCTATGCAATAGTACACGCCAGGGAACAGTACTCGATCGTGGGCACATAACAGAAAAACGGGGTGTAAATGATAAAAATTGTTTTCTGCTTCGACACCACAAAGCGATTGCTGTCGCGTGACCTGTTGAGCCACAGCTGGGTTGGATAAATTGTCAGATCGTCCAGATCTTTCAATGTGGACAATTTTCGAATCTACAAATACATGGTTGCTGATTAACGACGTTACCACTGAGGTTTCCCGAGTTTGTGTGTTAGCAATAATGAAAAAAGCTGGACGTCAATTCGAACAAGGCTCACTGTTGGTGCTAGCACCAATCTGATCCGGACCTATGAATAGTATAGTCTGTGACTGTAAACAGTAAGAGAGATGATTGCTAAACGGATTTAATGTTGTAGACGTTTTTGTTGTTTAACTGAGCTGTGTGTAAGGTAGAGACATGTAAAGGAACAGAGTAGTGAAACCCACATAGAATTCGTGCTGCAAATGCTATCCAATTCTCGGTTCCGAAGAAGCCGTCTGTTTGTTCGCAAAACACCTGCATTTTGATGTTGAATGGTTGAGTTTAAAAAAGAGGTTTAATAAACCAATTCGAATTCCTGTTCCAACTCATTGTTACAAACTAGGACTGACCTAACCTTTACTAATCATAATGGTATGGTAATTAGGAATGAACATCAATCACTGATGAATTCCTGTCGATGACTAATAGAAGGCGATGACATTATTGCTCGAACTAATCTATTCAAGTGATGCAGAAAAAGGAAATGTTCTTAAGCAAGTTAAATATAACCAACAAAAAGAACATGTGGCGCTACCAGAGGCAAAAGAATGGATGTATGACTGGAAAAAATACTTACACTGTTGGCACGCGCCAAGTTGCCAGGCTCGTCCTGACTGTCCATTGATTCGAGTCGGCGAACCACGCCCTGGAAAGACAGAGGTATAGAGTGCATGTATGTGTGAGTGTGAGAGAACAAAGAACAATCACTGAAATACATAGTCAGTTGAGTATGACAGACTGGTTATAAGAGACGTATAGGTGATTGAGTGCGATTGGCTTGTAATTAGATAGGGATAGTGAATGACAGAGGATGGTCGGTCAACTGAATGCCTCTCCAAATAAGATTTAGAACACAAAACAAGCAAAATAGAAGATAAAGCACGCAAAGCAACGAAATCCCTATAGTACAACTATGAGTTTATGTCCAAAAGCAATGATTTCTAAACTTATGTGACCTATTGATTCTTTAACTTCTTGTATGAAAACGCCAGCGGTCCTTTCAGTCGACATGCATGTATTAAACTTCTAACAGTGAAGACTAAACACATTGTTTAATACAACATATTGGGACGATCCACATACGTTCTAAGATCATTGAGATTGTTCAACAAGGTGTAACCATATCAGCTTATCAATACCCCGTTGAACGTCATGTGGAAAGGAAATCAGGTCATCACTTGCAGACATCTGAAGCGACTTTCTGTCGTCCTCTTCTGTTTAGTTTTCCACTATCGTTCTCCGGGGACGAAACCAACCAATTTGATGAACACTGCTCTAGAGCATACAGTTCCAGTATCAAATATACAACAGTGTTTAAGTGTATACCACACATCTGGGCCGCTTACATTTAAATTACCACATCATACACGAGTGTTCGACATGGATGATAATTGAACGTCTGAGCTCATCATGTGTACGTCAGCGTTCAAACGACCAGACATCCTCACTGATCTAAAGAACAAAGACGAACTAGTAACGTAGTTCGTGAATATGTCAAGCTAAACCTCCCATTAGTGTATCACTTTTCATCTGCAAGCAAAACACTCGATTACTCATGGTTTCTTCACTGTAGGACGATATTTAACCTAGACAAATGCTTTCTAGGTGACTGGATTTCGAATATGCAACAGTGGGATTAATGGTGAGCACTGCTACCACAGAGTTACCTTGAGATCTACACTGCAAGTTACTAAGCAAATTCCAATAAACTAGTACACTCGAGAAAACAATTCACAACATGCATACCGGTGTTAGATATGAGGTGCACTTGAAAGGGTCCTCGGATGTGTTGCACGGAGGAGGACAACAACGAGTAAAACACACGAAGAGAAGAAGTAAAAGAACAAGGATGTTGCTAGGTAAGTGTAATTGCTGTTCTTGCTGACATATACCCCCTAAACACAATCAATGGTTTTATGTGTGCAACCGCAGAGGATAAACAAAATCTTAACAGCTGACAGCAATTTGCCATTTTTGCCATGTTGATGAACTGAATCAATGGATCTCAAGGTTTCAAGCAGAAGAATACAAGAAAACAAGAGGAACTTACATCCATAACAGTCCGTTCACTCTCGACCGAGGATAGAGTGCTGTGAGAAAGAGAGCAGATGGTCAGTAGTGTAAAAGATATTGCAAACCATTTGCTATGGCTACATTTTATTCAAAAGGAGCAAGTATGCACATTGATGTAGTAAAAAACATGCAATAACGTGTTTAGAAAATGCTCTACTCCCCTCCCTCATAAAAAAGTAGAACATGCATTTTTAGGCGAATGCAAAAGTAGCACTTTTAAAGCCGCCGGACGAGTGGATGCAGTCATGTCATCCAACTCTAAACGGGATCAGTAGAGATTACAGGGAATCGAATGGGTAACCCACTGGTCAATAGTGGATGTCTGCAAAATCAAACCGTTGTGAGACAGCGTACAAACTGGAAACAGTTATGAGTGGCTCGAGCAACAAAATCAACCTATACATTAAAAAGCAATCTCCTTCATGCAATCTGTGAACGTCTTCACATGAACTGGCCGTACAAACACCCAAAATAGCCTGAAGGAATACAAAAACCAGAGCGATACATGTGTGCGTACAGTTCTGATTGAACCATGCTAGCAGACAACGGACTAACATGTTTCAATCAGGAACCATTACACGGGTGACCAGAGAACTGAGTGGGTGTTAGAAAGCATTCGTGACGAATACGACTGAATTGGTTAGTCGGGTGTGTTTATGAATGGATAAGATCACTGAAATAGGGTTTACACTGTTCATGGGGACACTTTCAGTGATCAAACCGAACCGTGTTCCATGGGTTTAAAGCTGATGACCCTAGGCATTTGTGCTCCAGATAGTGTGCATCCATAACTTTATTCAAATACAAACAATGGTAGAAGTAGGCATGTAGGCAAACGGAATACGCTTGAACCACGGCAGCAATGAAATGAAAGTTTGCACATTCTAATGTACACATAAACATGCACACTGGTGTTTGGCCCTAGGTTCCAAGGTGTCGGTGATGCTCGAAAGACAAACCAAAAGCCAATCGACAACAAACAGGGAACGACTGTCGCTACAATGGAAAATATGTAGCCTGTCTACCAGTTGGTCAGTGTTTGGTTAGCCCTGGTAGGATATGATAAGAGGAACAAGTTAATGACGATGTGACCTAGTTTTGTGACAAGGAACGGAGGCAGTTGATTGATAAGACAAAATAAGGAAAACATTGAACGTCCCTGGAAAAAGTCAGGAGATGGATGCTCCAGACACCGGAATGCAGCATCAATCAATTAGCCAGAAGGACGGATAAGTGACAACCAGTGAAGTTGTGTTCATAATGAGTTGGTTGGATTTGAATAAAAGCGGGTTGTAAAACCAAGAATTATAGAAACAGAACACAACACAACGCGTTATCCAGAATATACGATTGACAGTCTTAGAAAAAAGATGCTGAAACTGACCTGGTTAAAGGATTAGAATCGGTGGACGTTGGTGGTGCTACGCAAACAGGATGGGCATCAACAGGCATGTGATTAGACACTGAAGAGGAGCGAAATACAATCAGTTTCAGAAATTGTTTGCATTGAATGGAATGCGAATGAGGTATAGTACTGAGAATCAAATAAACAAAGATAAAAAGTAAAATTATTGGTCAGATGGTAACAGTCAACAGCACACACTGGATGACATCGGTGGGTATGGAGATGGGTTTTGGTAAGCAGAATCACACACCAGTCCAAACCCAACTTTACGAATTCCAAGTGCTAACGCTTCGCTGAATCCACAGTTCATCGGTCAAAGAAATACGATACTGCAGCAGATTTGACAGAAACAAAACGAAACGAAAACAGTGTTCAGCAAATTAGGGATCGTAAATCGTACTCGTCTCTCCGACTAAACGGTGTGACAACTAACATCTGTCTGAAGATACTAGAGGGGAGGATATGTAATTCGGTTCCGTAACATGAATCTTAAGACTGTTAAGTGTGAATTATCAAGGAAGTAGGGATAACTAATAGTCACCGCCATCATCCTTATCACGGCCACGGGCCTGACCAAAAGGTACTGTGGCTCGGGCTGCCGCTCGCCTCAACAGTGACGTGGAATATCCTAGA
>LUCH01001316.1:103473-136297 GCA_013368495.1 Paragonimus heterotremus
GTCAGCATAGCCCGCCGGATCAAAACAGTACACAAGCCCGACCACCTCGTCAAGGTAGCAGTATAGGTCGGGCATGTCTGTATACTTGTCGGGCCAGCGGTCTCTAGAGGTTCTCAACTGGATTGAGATGCGTGCTGTAGGATGGTTGTTGCAAACGCCTAATTTCGTAGAGAAGTGGTTATTCCGTTAACGTGCAGGACGTATGTCACTGTGGTATCTTGTGTGTAAACTGCAGCTCCGTTCTTTTTTATCTCAACCAGTGATGAAAGAAAACGCCCTAACATGATAACACAGTTCGTCACTTTCAATTGCCATTCAAAGTTACCGCCCCATTTAAACTAGTCACTGAAGACGCATGCCAAGCTATCACTGAGCGCTCATCGTTAAATCACTTGTGAAAAGCAATTTCTATCAATAATATTTTCACGCATACGATTCATCCCAATAGAATTTTTGTGCATAACACTGACAGTGTGCCACTGAAATTCAGAAACTAGAAAGATTAATACACTTCAATGATCGTTAGATTTGGTGCTGATTTAGCTGGGTCACCTTTTCCATTTTCAAAGTAGACAAACAAAAACGGTTTTTCGACATTTATGGTCCTGTTGGATGCCGAGCAGATGCTCGAATGCCGATCCCGTTCTGAGACAGAGACCTCATATTGCTGACAACTGTTTGGAGTAATGACACACAGTAAACTTTGATCTGGTTGTTGGCAAAGCTTTCTGTTGTAATCCTAAGTATATTTGCATAAATATAGGAAGTGTTTGTTTTTCAAATTATTAATATAACACCTTGCAGTAGGTTGACAAGCATGAACATTTGAGTCCGATTTCTGGCTTATAACATTATCCACCACTTGGGCGTTGCTCGCTGGCCGACATGTTCACAGTGAGTGACCGACCATAGTCATCAACATGACTTTCTCCGTGGGTGATTTTGCTGCTCATAAAAATTGCATGGTTTACGGGAGGAACAGACATCGAACATGTGAACCATCGCAACAATGTTGCTGCGGATATTTTTTTACACATCAGTAATTGGAAGGAAAAAACTTGCAACAGGATACCTCTAGGTGGCACGATCAATAACGCCTTGGACCAGTTATGTATGAAGAACCATTACTATACACTACACGTTAACAAAATTGGTCAAAAACGTCGACTGGCCCCGGAATTTGGTAGCGGAGTGCATGACACACTAAGATTGTCATCACATTGATAAGTGTCGAAAATGTACATACAGCTATTCATTTTCACAATTTTTACGTATCGCCTAAGTAAACTACACAACTGAATAAGTGGGTCAGAATATTTGAAGTCCTCTTGTGTACATCCGGTGGTAGCCTTTATGATTGTTTGGATGCACTTAAGCACAAAGTGATCTGAACTCAATAATGAGGGTTCGGGGATTTAGGCTGTTTCAAAAGTGAACACCACCCACATTTGATCGCAGCCTCCGCATTCAGATAAGCCTGTCGGCTAGCTCACTTCGAAAGGAAGCACCAGACTGGAGTTTCGCTATTAGTAGAGGTCATCGGTAGTGCACATCCTTGTCCGGATCAGAGTTTGCATTCTGACCCTCGTACTTGTGAGACTAGCGTGTTAACCACAACACCAGCAAACTCACAATAGGCATGACCGAATAATCAAATCCAAACGCGCAACCACAACCTCGTGTAAATAACGTTCAGCTTGCCCGATCATTTCGAAAGGAAAATGAACAGAATCAGTCTGCTCTATCTAATCGATAACCCCGTGATCAGGACTTCTCAGTTACATTGAAGTTACTGCTTTCAGTGAACCACCTGAGCATGGTTTGAACCAGTAGTGAAGGTTCAGGGATTTAGGGTATTTCAAAAGTGAACTCACCAGACCAGCATGTTTCAAAGAATTCACTGATGTCAAAGTCCACCATTTCATACATAACAGCCCCAGCTACAGTACACGCCACTCAAAGCTGAAAACGTATATGTGTAAGATTGTGTGTAAGCTCTGTACCGGTCGATTCAACACTACCCTAGAATCAGATGTGCTGTGCACAGTGGACATTTATCTGACCAAGAGTGCTGTTACAACGAGCTGTCATTAGTCCGAAAACACTACGTCTCATATACCACTGAAAATGAAGGATTCTCAAATTCACAAAGATTCGTTTTTGCAAGCACACTGGCTGAAACATGACTGGTCTTTTCATAGTAATGCAGCCAATAATCAGGTTCATCTAAACAGACCTTTCTTATCATTTAGAATCACACTCTAAAGACACATATTGTTCGAGGCAATGCATCATGGCAGATACTACTCTGGACAAACAGACAAAGGAAGGGTGGAGTTCACCACTAGAACATGACCGATGGCTTCCTCAGAATTCCTCGGACAATCCGTATTGAATAGTCAAGATGTGACTGACGCTTTATGCAACTATGTACACATTCAACTTGAAGCTAAACCAAACTGTCTCTTTTTGCGTTTCCCGAGTTCACCAATGGGCTTCGGTTTTCTGCCAGACATTTTCGGCAGATTTTCAAATGAGACCATTAGTAAACGCTGATGATGATGACGGTGATCAGCCAACTTGTATGCGAAATGGTAGATTTCTCCTGAAACGATAGCCTACGGTCCAAAAGTAAAACATAATCAGGCACGGATAAAAGTTGACATAATTTGGCCAACGTTCAAAGATCAAATTTGCAACGAACGGGATTCAAACTGGTCCAGAGTGATCAACTTCGCCACACAGACGAGATGAAGAGAAACGGCTCTGAGTGCCCTTACAGGTTTGTTGTAGTTAGTGTATTATTTTTTCATGTGATATCTAACAAGTCAACACCATTTCAAAAAAACGATCATCTAAAGGTTTGTACTTGACTCTCTCGCATTAGTATGCCACAAAGGAACATTTCGGACGGAAATATGAAGAGAAAACGGGCGTCCTAACATTTGGGGAAGACCGTGCCAATTCAGGCAAGCGGCTTATCGGCTAATGACAACACATGAATATAGAACAGTTGGTTTCGTCTATAAAATTGCACCTAAATCGTGAAAACTAGTCATTAAGGCATTAGTCACATGATAGTATGAGAACTGCGACATAACCACCAAATCAAATTGACCATCAAATGTAGTTGTGGCGCCCTATGGGTAAGTTCGCGGGAGAACTAGACCCAAAAGTAAATGAGATAACACGGATCGAAAATATGACAAGTTGTATCACCCACCATGCTTGAAGTCAACAAACGAGAGATCACGTTCGTAACAGGTTGTAAATTTTATCGAGACCAAGTCTTGCCATTTTTAGAGGAAGTTGGGAACACGCTCAGAGCCGGTGGCATAGTTAATAAGGCGAACGATAGGATAGCGTAAGTAATGAGCGTAACCCTTAGAAACGTACCGGAGAAGTCGAATTGATTACGGCACCGACCTGGATGGGGTGAATGGTGCGTCTGACCAACTGCAGTAGTGTAAAGGTGCCCTCCCGCAGGAGAGGACAAACGACTGGAACCGAGACCGCCCGGTGTACAATGCCCGACAGTGGTATGCGGAGGTGAGGTGAGTGGCATCTGACCGGACATGTCCGTATTGGTCTGACTGCTGAGGACGGAGACACCGACTCCGAATGGGGAACCAGGTGCGGAGCTGGTGCACGAAGATGCACTGGTTGACTCAGAACCCTATCGAAATAAACGCAGTCGCGTAAGTGTGGTGAAGGAGAAAATAAGGATCCCCTGGAAAACGGTAGCATGTGAGTAAAGTGACCGTCAATGAAATAGTTGTTGACAGTCAGAAACAATCGTGATAAGGTTTTTTTACCAAGAGAATGTATACAGAACGGGTCTTCAGTTTGTGCACAAGGCACGAGCATTAAGGTTCGGGTCAATGTTGATTGTGCAAGTGAACGTGGAAAGTACATAATGCTACATACTACAAATGGTTATTATATCACAATGAAGGAATAAGCAGACATAAAAGAGAAAACAGTCAATAGCAAATTCACGAGAAAAGAAACCCTTTCAATACGTTCATATTTGTAAGGGGCGGTCACAGCTGTCTCTATGTAGCATCCACACCATAGACATGTTATCAAACAACTAAGGTTACTAAGTTATGTGCTCACATCAGCAGCAAGCACAATCATGTCAGGGTTATCAATCCAGAAGCGCAAGGATGTCACTTCAAGATAACCATCGATTCAAGAGCTCCTCCCTCAGAGTCTCTGGTGAGGCCGAAACTGAATCTCGTGGTCAAAATGAAGTGGGAATCGCATTGAGTTCCAAAGTAGAGCAGCATGTGCTCCATTGGATCCCAGTGAACAGTCACTTGTGTGCTGTCATACCTAGCATAGGATTCAGTCTAGGGTTCATTGATCAAACTCTTACCTCGCGACAGATTTTGGGGCATCGGCATTCTTACAGGCGGACAACAGTCGTGGTATTTTTAGATCTAAAGCCTGTCTCAAATTTGACTGCTCGTAACGTCCTTGGAACGGTTTCCTTCGCAAGGGAGTCCCACAGAAGTTTGTGAATCGTCTCAGACCATTGCATTTCAACTCTACAAACAGAGTGAGCGTGTATGTACAACTGTACCGGGTGCTGATGACTTCTAGTAATGTTCACCAAGAGTGTTCGATCTCCACCTTCCTGTTAAATTTGTCACCGACGACGTTCTATAGAGTGCATTTGAGAGATCCAATGATCATGGTGATGAGTTACTTTTCGGCAATAAGTTGACCGATGTAGAGTACGTAGGTAGTATTGTCTTGCTTGGACACCGTCGAAGACATGCAAACCATGCTAAACAAGGTGAATGACCCATATGGTGTGTACGGAGTGTTGTGTGCTGTTTCGAAGTGCAAAACGCTATTTCGATGCTAGATGCTCTCACGTCCATGTTCCTTACTACAAGCAATCAGCTTGACATTACGAACCGGTTAACACAATTTGGTGACACTAGCTCTTCAGTACAATAGTACTCATGAAACATCACCGAGGATAGCAAGGGGACGTATTATCTTCGCTAACCTGTGTCTTCGGCTGTCACTGAAGAGAATATATGATGTTTGTATATGGTCTATTTTGCTCTGTGATTCGGAGAGAGCCTATTTGTGACAAAGGTGTAAACTCGCTTGGCGTGTTTGACCACCGTCGTCTCCGTCAACTGGATCGATTACGCGAGCAATGTGACCGTTCACGAACGCGTAGTTTGAGGCCCTCAGAACACGCGATCAGTTGGTCAATCCGTCAAGCTACACACTCTGCGACGGTAGGGTCACGTACTCCACATGTTCATTGTACATTTCCCGCATCCGGCATTATTTACAGAGACCTTAAACAGTGAGGTGAACAGGCGGGATTGTCAGGCAACGACGTGATCATCTAAAATGATGAACCTGACTATTCCATTGAGTGAAGTAGGTAAGTGTCGACCGCTTGGTTGGGGTCCCCGTGATCAACGAATTCTATCCGAGGTGGTAAAGTGTCGGGGCTCATACATTTTCTTGTTTCTCTGTCTAGCCTTGATTAATCGGATTAACTCTTTTTGATATTTTTTTCCGGATTACTCCGTGCCACTGTTGCAATAAGCGGCGATCCGAGTCAAAGTGCCTTCAGGTCAGGCTCATTACCGTTATGAATGAATGAAGGGGAAAAGAAGGAAGAAATAGGACCTACGTGATAAAAGCAACTATATCTAAACTCAAACATTTAACGATAACCTGTCTACATCTTCCAGGTGAACAGAAGATCTCTAAATGAAAATACGGCATCAAATGTGACTAGGCCATAAGTGAGATTGGCACTGGTTGACTATTCAAACGAATGCCAAAATGCCTTGCACAGCAGCGGTCACAACGATTTAGAAAGTATGATGGACACCGTCTAATCATCTACAACTCAACAAGAGTTCGAACGCATCACATTCTACGTGTGTGTGTTCGACTGTTCGTCCAGGTTGGTAATCAAAATGCAGCCGAACACGCAAACCATGAACAGAATTACCAAATCCACTACCATTTCTAACAATCACAAGCTCCACATTTTTGTTGTAAAGCGAAAAACCACGTTCATCTTTAGTTTAACACGAATAGCTCACTTACATCACAAACGATTCGGATATGGCTACGCCTCACTTTGTGTAGGATAAATCTATATCGCGTACATCCAAATTACGTGTTCGAACTGAACCTCAGAACCAAGCGTATAGCTTTGTTTTTACTTGCCGGCTACAGATACCTTAACGTGTAGGTCACTGTATGATAAGCTTCTTTCGTCACCTTTCATTCATCTTTTAATTAGGATCCGCTTTGACTTCGTATCTTACGACTGTATGGTAGTTAGCCAACAGTGTCAACTATTGACGAGGAGGATAAATCTGCATATGAAATCGATATTTGTCCATTTCTACCGAGATAAGATCCGAATGACCTCAATGGCAAGCAGACTAATCTCCAAATTACACCAGTGTACTCATGTACACTGATGGCCAGATTTGTACAACCCGATAGTGTCCAGTCCACATAGTTCGTATACGTGTGAAATTTAGCTAACCTGAAGTGAATAACACATGATCACGAGCTCCAGGAGTTTAAAATAGATAGCACACGTTCAAGTTAAGCAATCGTGAGCGTACGTGCAAGATGCACACGAGACTGTAGAGAACGGAATAGTATCAATGTTAGCCTTGACGGATGTAGATGATGATCACGCTATCGGGCGACTAAATGGAAACAACGTGAAGGTCAAAAAACAAAACGAACAGAAAAACAGGGGTGTGTAAAGAAGACATAGAGGTTACCTGAAACGCTGGCGTGGAATGTGCTGGGCGCAGACCAGCAGTATTCGCAGATAAAGCGTGAGGATTAACGTGGGTTTTGCGGCTGGCGCTGGGAGAACCTAAATAGATGAACAAAAAACAACGTGAGTGGATGTTTTCAAACAGCTGGTGGTAGAACTTGTACAGTGTCTGCTTTATAGCAGCTGGATGAGCAGCAAATCGAGTCTTGCACAAAATTTAGACCGGAAGTAAATGATTTAGTCAAGAAGATTATGTGCATCAGTGAAATAATAGATTTCAGCCTATAGATCACAAGGTATTCACTGTCATAAGGCATTATCCATCAAGTTGTGCAAACAAGGTAAGAGGAAATCGGACCCTCAACCGAAAGGTCGGAATTCGATGTTATCATCAAGCCATCACGAGCTCCGGCAGAAACCGCCATTTCAATCCGCAACCCATGATCATTCCCATACGAAATTAAAGGTGACAGACTGGAGTTTATGCATTTTACTGTGATCATCTGAGTTGGTTTTGTATGAAAAGAAGCCGTCCTCAAAAGTGGCACCCATAACGCCAGCAAATGAATTTAACGGATAGACGCAGATTGGTAGATGATATCATGGCACATTGTTGTGATCTTGCACAGATTTTGGTTCAGTGCATGAATCCAATGACTGCGGTAGAACAGACAATCAAGGTGACTTCACAACCACAAAGACCGGACAGGGACTTAATGTGTAAACAATATGAACCATAGATAAGTGTGAACGAGGAAAAAAAGTTGAACAAAATGTTCCTGTGATCGAGGTAACTCAATCGATAATGTCCACTCCGATACGAGGGAATAGTAATATGTTCTCAGTGGCATTGTCTGTAACCACCAACTAGAACCTAATTTACGGTTCATTTATTGCCAAACATCAAACGTTCAGTAGTCACTCAATCCTTTCTCTAAAACAGCACCTATAGTTCCCGCGTTAAGAAGCTTCACACAGGAAATGGTTAAAGAACAAATGATCGCGAGGAATAAGAGAATAAGCCAGAGGATTTCGCTTCATAATGCAAATCGCCGGCAGACGCTCATTGTACAACATTCTGCTTGGATTTGAGACAATGCAGATGAGTTTGTGAACAAAAGTGTGAATGAGATAGTTGTGTTTATCAGCGAATATGTGGAAAGGAGATCATAATTTTCTGCTAGGTTACCCTCTAAATGGTAAACATTCAAGAAGAAACTGGTCCCAATTTCCCCTAAGAAATTACCGAAATCGATAGCATCTTGAGTCTGGTTTGAGTAGGAGGAAATGGAATGGGATGAACAGTTCGGAACAGCTCAAAGCTTAGCAGTAAAAATAATAGCGATCAACTAACCGTACGGTCACAGATTCGAGCCGATCCAAGTCCGAACAACCAGGTGTACCGTCCAGTCATATATGAGCCAGTATGTCACATGATCAAAATATATCGTGCAGCAGTTGTGGATACTATAGCTTACATGTACTGAATCAATGACTGACCTTGTAATGATCGATCACTTCTGGTAAAATGAGACGCACAAAAAAATGCTTTTATAACAGAATGGCACGACCTCAGGACACATTGTACGTGCTCATGAACCAATTGTGGTTGCTTGATTATGTGTACTGGATAGAATGGATTAACCGACAATGACGACGATTACACTGTTTTGGGAAATGGTTGCAGTGACATATAGACCAACATTTTTACGAATAGATATGCCTTTAGAAAAACACGTGAGTTTGATCTCAGCCTTTTGGTTTAACGATAAACGGTATCAACAGCGACCGCTGCTACACGCTTGTACATGTTCGTGGCATTGCATTCTACGAACTAATCAACTGTTTAGCACATTATACCAAGTTTGGAACACTGAAACGTTGTCCAGTTTGAAAAGCACTCAAACTTATTCGATTTATGTGGGTGCACAATCCACAGTAAAGAGAACACATCAGTTCAGTCATGAAATTGACGTGTGACCGACAAAATGCACTCTCCAATGGATATGGTCAGGTTGAGAAACATCAAGATTCACAACCGTAACATGCCCAATGGTTTCAGCTGGCAACTGAGTGAAACAGACGGTATCTAGAATAGCCCCACCATTCACAGTGTTTATGCGTATCACAGCTCACGACAATCAACGTTGTCTGCACATATCCGTCACTAACAAAAAAAGACACGTGTGCCTGGAACGCATTCCACTCTCGTAAATTCCTCTGATCGTAGCGCGAATCAACCCTGGAACGTCAATAAATCTAGACAGGGCTGGAGATGTTGAAAACAGCTTCGCTCAAACTAATCGCAGACAAGTTAACTCTTTGGTGATTCCTCTATATTCAGATTCCTTCTTTGAATTACACGTCTATAATCGTGGGACAGCTTGATATCTAGCACTTAATCGTAGACCTGAAAATGCCCAAAAAATCGTAATCCAATCTCTCCAGTTATCCACTCGAATTATTTAAACAGAATGTCAATTCTCACTGCTGTTTGGCATGAGATACTTCTGTAGCCGTCCAGTGAGACAATGACACCCGGATCAGTTCACCTGGCAGATCTTACAAGGAACCATTCGATATGCCGTCATGGCCAGGAGACCAATGTTAGTAGGTAGTGGGCTGTAATCTATCAAGAAAGTGCAGATATTGATAGAAAATGCTCGCCTAGTTTCGCCAAACAGCGATATGTAACGGTAGGTAGTTATGATCGAAGATACCATGTATAAGCTAACCATATTTTCATCAAATAATAGACAAATATGACGTAATATCATTCGCTTACAAGATCCATCTAATCGTCCTACTCAGAATCAGTACCAGAGGAGTCTCAGCGTTGGGTATACCATTAAAGATGGCCAGTTTGCACTTCTCATTCATTCAGACCTCTACACAGGAACAGATCAACCGTTTTCTTATGTCGTTAAAACGTTCAAGTATGGCTAATATCCCACATTCTCCCATATCCAAAGTTGGGCAAAACTATCACACACGTACAGTTCAATTCCGAATAAATGTACCCACAATGCCAGGCCCCATCAATGAACTGATCAAGAAAAGCGTTTCACGACTGTTCGTCGGTTAAGAGCCGTTCTACATACGGTTGGCGGCATCCGTTCCGGATTAGCCCGTCCCAGTGACCAAAGCCAAAGGACACCTGCGCCTAACTATCACCACAAGTGCTGCACTACTTGTGGTTCCACTCACACGTCACGTATCCCATGTAAACCCGAAGGAATAAGACCGGGAGACGTGTGAGTGAAGCCTTTGTGTCTATTGGTTAGCCAATTGATAGGCTAGCTCGAAAGTGAAACCCCTATCTTTCTGGAAACAAACAAAGAGAGAGACTCTAATAATAAGGTTCAAATTGGGTGGAAACATACTGAAATTTAATGCAAGGAGTGCTCCAAAAGAACATACTATACATGCCAGTGCACTCTTGAGAGACATAGAGTAAGATTGAAATGCAAGCTTGGACTGGAAGAAAAACAGACAGAAAATTCAATATACAATACACTAACAAAGCTGCAAAAAAAAAGATGGGAGGCCACAGACACCCAGGCTTCTGGAAATGGGAGCAGATGAGTTGCTAAACAACGGTAGTCGTTGGTTGATGTGAACAAGAGAAAAAAATGGATATAAATGATATAATCTACTTGAGCCTAACCTACTCGTTGTCTCTTTGTTGACGGTGTACTGTCAGTACGTTAGTGACCTACTAATTTGAAGCGACTAGCACATTCACGGGCGCACAAATCACAACGTTGCAAGCACTGTTCAGGCTTAGGAACGCTTTACAGAGCAGTTATTTCGGACTTCAGGTACGTAGTCAGTATAGAGTTTTGGCACTATTTGTCGTTCAAACTCGTCCGCATTCAATTCATTTACGAAACTGGAAACTAACAGCCTCTGTTACACCAATGCATTCATCCTTTTACAGATGCAGGGCAAATGCCTTCCAAACCCCCTCAAAAAGGAAGAATGAAGGCATACAAAAGAGGTGGAAAAACCGAGCCAAGAAATCAGTTTTGGGTAGATCAATCGTGTAATCGCAATGACAATAATCTTGATACGCACAGATCGCATGATTTCTTATTCATGCTCCTAGGTCTAGCCTCATAGTGAGTACGACCAAGCTGCATTTGTTATGAGAAGCTATAAGGAGAGAGACACACAGGCCTACGGCTGAAATGTTGCTAGTACATAGAAACTAAAAGCTGGCATAGCTTGCGCAACGTCGGACAATAAACAAATGGACTTTTCACTGTAGATCTAGGGAATGGTCAACAATCTACACTAACTGCATTTTCCTGATACCAATTACCGAATCTGTATACCTTGAGAGATGCTGTTTATTATATTGGGTCATCCTAACTATCACACCCAAATAGCTGGCCAAAATGGGGTCCGCCTAGTCATTGTTGATGACCAGTTAATGAAGCTTAGACAATGACCATTACATCGCTCGACTGCGTGACCCAACTCACAACAGATGAGCGACGTTAAATGTGGTCACTACCTCAGAGATCGAGACGTGATGCCTCGGGAGTGTGCATACTACAGAAGTGGGACCGCGCGAGACAACAGTTGTTTCGTACAGTTTCCCATCTGCGACTACAAGCTGTTCTCACTTCCTCCTTGGAATTTTTGTGATTTTGGAGATGTTCGGCCGAGTGCGTAGTTGATCATGACACCTTTCGAAAAACCGGAACCCACAGACTTGGGTTCTCAACTCCGAATTTCAACACACTTCATCCGAAGGCTTCCGTGTTCAATAGGCTTACTCTGAACGTCGTGAACATAGTAGTGCGTCCAGCGTCTCCACTAACATAAATAATCTTCCATAAGTCAATCGGTAAGGAAAATAAAACTACGTGAGTCAGTACTTCAGGAAACAAAAAATTTCTGGTAAGTACTTGCACAACATATACTTCTTCCGAGTGCTTCTGGAGAAACTGTTACGTTTGACTGAAAATAGTCTTCTAACTTGTTTGCGAAAGAGGAAATCTTTTCTGTCTGATGCAGTTTACTGTGTCTGGCAAGATTACAGACTCCTGGACAAAACAGGTAGCATTATCGACTAGATGCGTCTGGAGAATGAATCTAACTATACAGCACCTAACGATGAACGGTTTCGTTCCCGGAGATGTTGCACGCGGTACACTGTGCGTGTGATCAACTGATCCAGAGTTAAAATCGAGTTATCAGATAAAGCAACCAAAAAAAGAGTACTAGGCTGCGAACTAGAATCGTCTCTCGAAACTATCAGGGTTAAGACCGACAGGATATAATGCGACCGGCCACGATGTGAATGATTCTGATTCCCAGGGAATTATACGGAATTGACTAACTTCAAACGAGTACGTATAAGTGAAAATCTTTTCTGTTCACCGTTTCTAGTTTAGTTTCGAAAATAGACGTGGAGCGAATAAGTCACACTAAACACATACAGGAAAACAGGAGCGCATGTGCTCACACCCACATACCCTTTGAGTCCGATGCGTCCGACGATTGACCGGGAGCGAGGCATCGTAGCCGGTGCGACTGGGATACACAGCGACTGTGAACTTTTATCCTGTATACAGCAAAAATGAGGTGACAGAAAAACAGAACAGAGAGGACGTGTATGCCAACAATTTGAAACAGCTGTGGAGCGCAAGCAATTAACGATCGTGTAAATATATCCATATACGGTGAAAGTCAGGCGGCAGATTATCCGATACGCATTTTTTCACACGTTACTTAGCTCCATTCATAGTTGGGAACACAATAACGATTTGAAGAAAAAAGTTTGGTATCGAATTACAAGAACAATACTGCCAGTTGGCACAATTCAATCGGTCCATAATATCTGACTCTCAATACGGATTTAGTATAGCTCGTCAACGTCACACTAGTTCGTGATTTGTTTTCGTCCGAAACCAAGCTCTTGATCCGTGCTCATTTTACTCATTGATTGTCGCGGTTTTCTAGAGGCCGTACACTCCATTGGTTAGTTTTCTAGGTATTCTTGCAAAGGATTAGAAACCAATACCGAGATTCATGAGCCCTCCTTATATAACTAGGGATAGCTAGGGTTTAGCTTAAGATGATCCAAATTTTAGCTAAATATCAAAGTAATTGCGACAACCTGAGAAACAATGTTCGCTCAGATGTACCGAATCTTCAGCATTTAGATTTCTACCACCGTGTACTTGAAACTAATCTACTATATCCTTGTCCAGTCCGTTTCAACATCATATGTTCATATGTAGAACGTTTTTCTTCCTGTATCTTGTTCGTTTTTTTTACATGAACACCTTGAAATATTTAGTGTGAAGCGTTGTAATGTCCTGTTCATACTTCAAGTAGTCAAAATGTCGAAATGTTGTTAAACGGTTTGTTGAGGTCGCGCATATGACAACACTGAACTATCACTTATTTAGTGAATAAAGCAATAACTTCCCAGGACATGACTTGAAGCATATTGATTGTGAATGTCATCTGTACTCGAACACACCTCTACTTAGATACATCAGGAGCAGTTCCAGAAATAGCCTTATGAATACAAGCGTTATCGGTGATCATTTACAACTCTTATATTCGTACAATCCTGTTGTGTGATTTCGATCGCACTTTGTAAACCGCTCACAAAACAGTTGTTCCAATAACAAAGAACATCACTACTGGAAACAACATTAGCAGTGGAAAAGTGAACAGCAAAGCACTGTATATGCGAGGCACCACTGACGTGATTCAACCACAGGACGAATTTCTTAATACAATATGACAAAATTAACTGGAGGTAGAGAGGATGGGGAAAACGGTTAACCATTCGGGCCTGGGCACCGCATCCTCGCAACCGTCACATCTATGGATCTAGGAGTAGGCGATCAAATCTCATTATTTGATCTGAAAGTGGGGGCAACTCCACCTCCTCAGTTAAGACATATTGTTGGCCAAGGGTGAGCAGTCTACGTGGACACTAACCAAGCACCGCCTGGTGGAAGGCAAGTGAACATTGGTCGATTAGACCGAGCTGTGTCCTTCGCAAGGGATTACCAGAGAAAAACGTCAATCTGTTGAGATCACTGTATGCTCACTCTGTAAGCAGGGTGAGAGTTTATGGACAACTGTCTCGGGCGTTCACCACTTCTAGTGGTTTTCGTCCAGTGTCCGATTTCCCCCTTGCTGTTCAATTTCGTCATGGACGACATTCTGAAAGGTGCGCTTGAGGAATCCAGTGGGCTTGGTGTTGAGCTTCTTCCTGGCGCTAAACTGACCGACATAGAGTATAAGAACGACATTGTCTTACTTAGCCCTTCTGCAGAAAACATACACACCATGCTGGACTGGTTGAGCGACCGAGCTGGTTTGCATGGAATGCGCTTTGTACCTTTAAAGTACAAAGTGTTGCTTCAAGACTGGGGCACTTCAACTCCCACTTTCTTCATCGCAGGTAATCCGTTTGAGACTGTAGACAGTTTCACATATTTGAGTGGCACTATCTCGTCAGCCTGTAATATTGCTTATGAGATATCAGCGAGGATAGCAAAGGCACGAGTTGCCTTTGCCAAACTGCATCACCTGTGGCGTCGAAAAGGTGTCCGGTTGTCGCTGAAAGGAAGGGTATATAATGCCTGTGTGCGCTCCATGGTTCGGAAAGGTGGCCTGTTCACAAAGAAAATGTCAACAGACTTGCTGTGTTTGACCACCGTTGTCTCCGCCAATTGGCCCATATTAAGTGGACTGATTGCGTGAGCAATGTGGCCGTTCGCCGGCGCGTATTCCAGAACACTCGGGATGCGCGATCAGTTGGTCAACTAATCACGGTACACAACTGGCGATGGTTGAGTCACGTACTCCGTATGTCATCTGATCGTATACCGTACCGGACAGTATATGCCGAGGCCACGAACAGTTGGGTAAAACCGCGTGGTGATCAAGCAACAACGTGGTCACGAAATATGAAGACCCTGACTGCTCCATTGAGCAATGTGGGTAGGTGTCACCTGCCTCGATAAGATCCTCGTGATCACTCAAACCGCCGGTTAGAGACACTATCCGAGATGACGATGTGTCGCAGTCAATGACGTACCTGTATCCATACCATTTCTAGTTCTCCCGCCTAGTCTTCTTTTAATAATTTTCAACCTTCTTAGTAACGTTTTCATCTAGGATATTCCACGTCACTGTTGAGGCGAGCGGCAGCCCGAGCCACAGAGCCTTTTGGTCAGGCTCATGGCTGTGATGATGATGATGGTCGATTAGAATAATACTGGAGGAAAAGTCGCAAACAGGCACCTCGTCATGGTTTGGAAAGTACAAAGCAAGTCAAGAAGAACGGTGTGAACTATCAAGCATAAAGGATCGTAGGTGTGGCTGAACGCCGACTGGGTGGTAATTTTGTGTTGGGGAATCGGTTGGGTTCATCGCAGAAGTTTGCGAAAAACTATTTTGAACGTCCACACTTGTCACGTGATCGTACAGCTGTGACTGCTCGATAAAAATAGTATTGTGCAATTTGCACAAATCCATATAGTTACATGATTTTGGTTGAAGTTTCATAGTTTTCAAGACTGCCACAAATGATGTACATACTGATTCTTCATGTTTCTCTCTAGACAAAAGCATCACACGACCAGTAGTAGAATGTTACGGTAACAGAAAAAGCGAACAGGAGATTGTTGCCCGTCCTCAAAGTGCGATGTTTTGATCGACAACCAACGATGCAATCGCTCCAACTTGTGTACCAAACACAAGATGTTGGTCCTGCACAATCCGCTTAAAGGCAAAGCACGTAGATGGCGTGTCTAATTCGACCCATGTCATAACAAATATTAGTGTCTCCTTAACACTCAGTAACTCAGATCCAACCCAACATTCTCAGGAAAGAAACGAGATACCTGAATGCGAGAAACATGGATGGGAAAATATGACGAGCGGAAAATAAACGATGTACCTCACAGGGTCAACCGCTCACTCGTAAACCACTGCGATTAACAGGATACCCTTCATCAGCAACGTGACAAATTGAAATATCACATACATTTTGTTATCACAAGGTCTGCGAATGAGAAGGCTACATATAGAGTAAATACCACTAGATTGTTGAAAAAGCCATCAAATCAAAATGTATGCAGTGTATTACAAGTGGATCAAAAGCACTGCTAGCACATCACAATCACAAAAAGCAAAACCTCGGTTGTATATTTCGCTGTAAGGCAGTAATGAAAACTCTCCGATTTGGAAAAAAATGAGAAGGAATGAAAGCTCACTCACAAACGCTACGTCTAAATTTAAGCAATCAATGATGGTATGTTTACACCGAAAAAAAACAAGCAGTCGAGTATAATAAGTATCTGCCTCCTTGGGATTTTCAAAACAATACTGCGTTATTTTTTTCTTCTTCTACAAAAATTTCGCCAAAATACCGTTGGCATTCATGGCGGTCCTTACGGCCCCGTAGACAGACCTACTGAGTCATTATGGCTGAGCGGTGAGATGAATCTACCTACCTGTCAGCACATGGATAACCGATTTCATTTACCTATTCCAACTGACCGTTTGTCCACCTCACACACTGTCGGTTGATTGGGGTCCGATCAATAAAGTTTACGCACTCCTAAAAACTGAAACAACGTACTCGTTTGGACCTCCCAGCCAAAGATACAAGGTTCTTGACCTCGTTGTTAATATACTATAGTTATCACCCTGTGAACGCGGTTGAACACAGACACAGATAAGCATAGATACCTACACCGCCTATATCCTGCATTCTGAGCAGGCGACTTTCGCAGCTTTCGACAACTTGATACAAATGATTTCGTCTAGTAATATTGATATTTATGTATTACGGATATGAAATGTTTATAAGAAACTTAAATTTCGTGTTTGTTATTCATCAAAGACTATGCTAAAGTCCAGAAATATTCACTGCTCTGCGTATCCAGTACAAGCGTTCACAAGATTCTGTGGAAAGCATGATGGCAAAACAGCTCTCCTCAAAGATAAAGCATGAGCTAACCAGCGAGAAGTCGCGAAAATAGTCGTGCGCTTCCCAGTATTAGTGACAGCTGTCGATTTCTACGTTACGCGAGCCCACTCATACACATATCTAGGCAATAATTTTGATATAAAGAGGAAGTGTTTACATTGTCTGCCAGTTTACAAACATGCTAGATTCGCTGATAAAGCATAAATGGGTGTTAAGTTATGGGATAAACTCTTCATCACCATTAGTATGGACACTAATGCTTCAACAGCCGATGCCGCAGGGTTAATACAATGCAACCACATGGCAGAAAATGTGTAAACGAAAAACAACGTCAAGGTCTTTATTAGAAGGAGAGGGGACTCGATAAGATGAGGTAAGAACCAAATGCACGGAATTCCAGGAGGTCTGTGTGTTCAAACAACTGGGGACCAAAAGACCAACACACAATTACAGACAGTTACAGCTAATCAAACTGCGGAACGGCTCACTACAAAGCATTGACTGGAACGTCGTATCAAATGGATGAACACGCGTGGAAGACCACAGGCGGTGCAAGCCTCAACTATATTGTTCCGACATTCTAATAGCAAATACTTCAGAATTCTCTGAATGGGACTGCATATGAGCCAACATGATAATGGATTTCGTTGAGTCAAGAATAAACTCGAGAGAGTTTAGTGCTAACTAAGCCGACTCTTGAGCGCACGACTACGAGGTTGGGAATCGGTTACCTTAACTGGCCTTGTTGTCTACAGATGTGAGCAGAGTGAACAGCATCCAGCATCTTCACATGACTGACCACGTAGTAGGTCATCTTGCAAGGTTCCACAATTTTCACGATGATTGAGTATGCCAAACAAAAGTTGCAGAAAGTGTTACCTGGTTATTTTCATCCCAACTGTACGTTTCTATTTGTTTAAAGGAAAACCAGTTAATTTTAATTTTACGATGTGACAGGGAAAGCGTGATATCGGACTACACGCACCTCGACTATGAAGCTAGGAGATCGGCTGAATATAAAAGCAACTCTGCACGAAGACACACCAAGAAAAGTGGATCAACAGTGTATTGCAAGGTTCAGATCTGAAGGTGTAAATCACTAGCATACAATTCCGCGTGTACGATCTCAATTCCGCAAGATGAACGTGTGGAATAACTAGCGAAAGTTAACCTCAGAAGAACTTGTGCGAGTTCAACATTCCACTCAAATCCGTGTAGAATACTTTGGGTGCAAAAGGAAATAAAGGGAAGTTGACTAATGAGTACCGGATAAACTTGCAGATATTCGAATTCATTTGGAGGTGTGTATATCCCCGTTATTACGAAATGAAAATGAGACCTCTCTGTCACGCGTTTACTTGTGATGAAAAATAAATTTCGCACTATAACAGAAAGAAATTTGCACATCTGGTGTAAAACAATCCTGACAAACGAAATTCAAACCGAACCTTCCTCCAAGGAAGACCATTCTTATAGTTTGGCGATCTGCTGCCAGATTTATACGATCAGGAGCAACTAGAACGGAGATGTACTGTAATGAATTGTAAATGGTTCGCCAAAAACTGCTAGCACACCAATCACGGTTGGTCAACAGCACCGGTCATGCACCCACATGTGATAATGTCAAACAATGTGCTACAAAAATAATCATAAAAATTGCTCCAGCCAAATAGTGAACCTGCACCTCATCCATCATACATATGAGCAGTTTAGCCAACACAACATCACCATTTTTGTTTCTTCGGATAGTTCTTCAAGGCCGAAAATGCTTTCGATAATAAAATGACTTGGTAATTGGTCTAGAAGCGTGTTGAGCTTTTAAAGACGGAATACTGTATGAAGGCTTCGCAAATACACTGCTAACACGTTGACGAAAACGAGCTGAGCATAATCACGTACAAAAATGTTGAGATTCAGTCGAGTCATATTCTTTTAAACTGGCCTACTCAAGCGTATAGAAAACTTCAGGATGATCTAATGGTTTTCCACGTGGCAGCGAACGTTCTGTGGTGTAGAAGCTAACTACTTGACTTTTTGGCATGTGAAATAAACGGAGTGGAAAAGCGACATTTATCACAGTCAAGTTAATCAGGGTTTTCAAACAAACGTCTATACATGGAGTGGTGAGCTAGAGAACAAATAGGAAGTTGAACAGAGAAAAACATACCGGCAATTCAAACAATGCTGTAGACGAAAACTCATTCGACTGGAACAGACCGCACAAGGAGTGCCTCTGACAAAATCGCCAAATTTGGACTCCACTTCGAATCTGTAAGTTGAATAACAACCGATATATTTTAATATGTAACCGTGGAATGGGAAGAAAGTGATAGAACGCGACCTAACAGGAAAAAGGTATCCATTTGAATAATCCTAAGAGAGATAAAGAACTGAAAATCAAATATAGATTAGAAACCACAAGGCTGGCCGTGTTCAAGTATACAATCTTTGCCCAAACTTCCGTAAAGGTGAGCACCTTATGAGAACAGTAGGAACGACATCCCGACTGTGCATATATGAGTGTAGGGAATGATGGCAATTCGGTAATTTACAACAGTCAAACTCATTTCTACCACACTGTCCGAATTTTGATATATTCTAACATTTTACTAACTTTTGTTACCAGCGTATACTCGGTACATTGCTATATACGTGCCATATACGTATTTTCACTGGCGTTATTATCTTCTGATTATAAGTAACTTGTCCGCCAACAGGTGTTAGTATCACCATCTTTGTAAACATTTCAGTCATATTCCAGCTTTGATTAGCAGTATTCGTTAAACCGCGTTTGCAACGTTTAAGCTGATTGAACTACTCATTGTAGAACGGGTTACTGTTAAAGTACTTTTATTAATTGTTAGGTAACGATTATAGTAGTGTAAGTCGCTGTTTATAGTGATTTGTTCCATTATTGACTGAAATGACCTGGTTGAGTATGAGCAACTCCAACTGAATATGCGCATACAGATTCCACTAATGCTAGATGGCGACTTAGTCAGGTTGGCCGCTGGAGGTCGAGTTTGTCTCTTGGGCTAGAGCCTCCGGGACTCACATAAACGATGGCTAGAGACATTGGATGAGACGGTGGCTAATCAGGCTCAGTGGTGTGAATGTTGTGGTTGTTCGACCGGTTGTCTGTGAAGCAAGTGCACTTAATGAGGCGGGGCAGTGAAAACCATAAGGAAATTGTCTTACTTTTATTTATAGCTCGGTTGTGTGCTAACATGTTGTGGATATAGTGATACTGAATGTTTGAGTATGGACATGTTTGTTCAGTAGGAAGGTGCCTTCTCTTTCTTGTCTCATCCTTCGGTAGTTGAGCAATAGAGAGAACCACTAATGTGTTGCTATGATAACGACGATTGAATAGCATCACTTAATTAGGTTCCTCATCAAAAACTAGCGGAACCGTATGGAATAACTCGACTGGAACGACCTACCAGTGTGGGGTGCATTTTTCGCAATCACCTGCACAGTGTTCCAATAGCACTGCTTTCGCTACAGTACTGACCTAGTTACTGCAGACAATGCAGTCGGTCACATCAATGACCTGATTCCATAATGTACAATCTATGGTGATTTAAGGTTCGTCTCGGTAACAAAATTGGTACAAACGAACATACATTCGTAACATTCAGCTGAACAGTTGCACGGTGTGGAATGGGTTGCCGTGTCCCGATGAAAACAAACTGAGCAACTGATAAAAAACTGAATAGACAGATAGAAGAAAAAAGCTGGAAAACGTGAAGGAAGGACAACTAATTTGGTGAATGTAAGCATACCAGTAATTGCAATAAACTGCGATGTAAGAAAGCAATGTCAGCCAGCGATGTGGATAAATCTGCAGCCTGCTAGTCGACAGATGATACCCCTCAACTGTAAACAATGATGCACTCAAGCATTTCACAGCCAGTGATCCAGCTGTCACAGGGCAAACTGTACTACCGACGCTCAATGCAAACTGTCATACTAGCCGAGGGGTGTTGGAATGTCAAATATGATGAAATTGGAAAAATGCACCATATACCTTCGTTTTCCCCATGGGCACGTCACTAACAATATTGCAAGCTGATGAGGTAGCACCAATAAGGTAGGAAGAACGAACATGGTTCGTAAGTGACCTGCCTGTAATGATCAAGGCAAGATTAAAACGAACTTGCTATTGCGACACTTTACGGACATCTCTAACAGTTGAGAGGTTCAACAATAACTATATGGTTTATGCAGAATGTCAAAAATCCATCAGATTAACCCATGGTATAAAGCTAAATAGGAGACCATCGAAAATACGCAATGCTCCTTCAAGAATATGGCATTCGGCATGAAAAATGACAAATATGGCTGCCCACAAATGTAACCGGCGTAGACAGTCGCGTCAATGACCAACCTGTGCATTATGAACTAGGTTCTCCTTGTGTTTAGTAAGCCACCACAATAAATGATTCGTGAAAACTGTAGAGGGAAAGGAGAGGCGGTAAGGAAAAAGGTAGTAAGAATAATTACAAGTTATTACATCACTCAAGGGCCACTCACTTGTGCATAAGTCCGTTGCTTCCGATCACTAACGTGGAACCATTCGCAGATCCAGGAAGATTAAGTACGCCTGTTAACAACAATGCGTGGAAACGGATAGTACAACAAACGCCAAAAGCTCTAACATAAATAGTAATTAATCAGACAGGAATACTTGGTAGAAGGAAGCTATGAATGGCCTACATTATTATTAATTGACATCAACTTGCGTCGGTGTGATAAACACTGAAGTCCGATTTCAAGAGTAGTTAGACACAAGACAGTCCAAACAATAAGACATGAAAGTTCCTCACAATGTGTGTGAATAATGAATTAGCAAAACATCTCTGCATTCGGTTCAACAACGGGTGATTTAATTGAGACAGTTTATATAACGAAGTGTATATTATAAATGCCTTTCGAATGGATTAACCAGGGGAGTACGTTAATAAGCTTGTACACCTACAAACTGCTCTTAAACACTCGCTTCTAGTCAACAAAGACGGTAATACATAAGCCGTTGAGACTGATGCTTAGTCCCTATGAGTAAAGAGGTGAAATAAAACGATGTACAGGCTTAACTTTTCCAAAAATCCATATGGCGGTGAGGATGGACAGGCAAACAAGAAGTTGTAAACTAGAATCCAGCTCTGTCCGAGATAAGCAATTTCCGGGAAATAAAACAATGTAACACATTAAATCGCTATACCTAAGTTACAATTACACGTGTTATCACCTCTGGTCACGGATTCGAACATCAACGGTACTCATTTCCAAGTCAATATTCAGATGCGATCCACTGTCAGTCTTTTCCTTGCTGTGCCGCCCAGTGTACACTCCGATAATATTGAGAGGATAAGAGTATTCTTTCCAACGCATGGGAAATATTCGCTAATCCACCGAAAGGAAGACCCACAAACCATCATATATAATCTTCCGCTATCATGGCGTATCTTACACTGCCCAGTATAATTACAGATGTAACGCCACAGCATCGAACGAACAGAAAACGTGGGTGGTAACTCAATGAATTGAAATGAACAGAAAATTTCTAATGTAAATCACCAGTCACAAATACTGTAGACTTCGAGCTCTCAGTCTAAAAAGAGATGAAACAGCAGAGACGAGTCGTGATGTTCGATGTTTCAAACTTTGATGCCGAGTTATCGTCTCGTTATCCAGCCACTTTTCACAACAAACACCAGATTCTGTGAATGAGTGGAAGTATCCGGCTTATGCACCACCGTTCTCCGTCACACGACATAGAAAATCGCATATAAGTTGGATACCGACAGGCTCCTCAAGCCTAGACAGAAGTCGGCAACCGGGCCTGAACCCACGACCATGTGAATAATGATCCAGCGTCGTAACCGCCGAATGAGGTTTGCAAATAAAACCAGTAGCCGAGTAATTTGGTAATATATCATAAACTCATCTGACTCAACAATAATGATTGGCAGACCGCGTTAACTGATTAGAAACTCACACCGCACCTAAAAAAATTTTCTCTGGTAGTGTCCATGCACTTAATTTAAGCAACAACGACCAGAAGTGGATAATCGGTGAACATCTCTCGTTTGAGTGGGTCAAGGGTGACAACTAAATAAAAGTAAAGAGCGTCGAAAAACAAATCACACCTGCTTTCTGATAGGACGACTCAGGCCGTTCTGTCACAACAGATCATGAGTGCTAACAAACGCAATTTCGACCACTGGAATACAACTGCCGGAATTTACACTCACATTTCCATCAATTTTGTTGAGGAAAGTCCATAATAAGTATGGAAAGATTTTTTGGGGGATTCAACTGAACATTGTGACTTTGAATTTAACTCTAGACATCACAATGTGTTGAAGTTCAATTTTGGTACATGTCTCTCTCTTGTCTTCTACTTGATAAGTTCCACTTTTGTTGCATCAACTAAGGTGGTTCCTCGGAACCAATCAACGCCTATATGTATATACGCAGACGCTCGTCTGTTATGTTACTTTTAGGTTGGAAATAAAAACATTCTAAGTTGAACGTCAAGGTCTTGTGTCCTTCCAGGGTTTTGGGTATAACTACGTTCTGCGTTACGTGTTCGTCATTCGCATATCATATATTCGTGCATTAGCCAGTTAACAACAGACATACACAACTACCCAGATAGACCACATCCCAAAATGAAACCAACAGAAGTGAGCGTACGTACGGGGACCTGCCACATCAGAACTAATACATCTAAGTGAAAGTCGACTTGTGTTCTAACTGGCACCCCACCGGTCACAAATAGTACAGGGAACCAATTGGATCAACTTGCAGATTTTCTATTGTCCGACACTGCTGCGTTTTTGCCAAGGTGGAATCAATTACCATCATCACCACAGACAGCAATACGTCAGTGGTTCACATTGATGCTTAACTGTCATACAACCACAGAGGGAAAAAAAGCAAATCCTGCACAGAAACAGGAGAAAAAGAAGGGGAGGAGAAGGGACCTAACTTTTAAAAAGCAGCTACGCCTCTATTCAAACATCCAACATCAAGGCGCCTACACCTTGCAAACAAACAACCGAGACATAATTAAGAGTAAGGCGTCACTACGAAGACAGCTTCCTTACGGCTTTCACTGCCTCGCGTCATTAAATGCGCTCACTTCACAGATAACTCGACCAAACAACAACATTCACGCCGCTGAGCTCGATTAGGCGTCATCTCACCTGACATCTCCAGCCACCGACTCTGTCAGTCGCGAGGTCTCCAGCGCGGGAGATGAACCCAATCTACAGTGACCAACCCCTTGGTGAACGACTTCATTTGTCTACGCCAGGTCATCATCTGCCACCCCGCACCTTGCGGCAGTCGGCCGCAGCGTCGGCAAACAGTGCTTAGTGTGGCAGACGACTAGCTGACATCCTTAATACATGACCTAACCATCTAACTCTGTGCAGGTGTAAGGATTGAACAAAAAGACTTATCTGACAATCAGTGTCAAACACCCACTTCCTAACCTCCTCGTTGTTTACTCGTTAGTGGCACCCTATACGAGCGACTAAACGCAGACATCAGTGATCAAACACTTGAAGAAGATTCACGTCTTCTATCCTGAGCGGCCAAGTTTCGCTGACATAAAGTAACACAACCCTCACTGTTGCCTTATACACGCGACCTTTAAGCATCACAGAGATGCCTCTCTGTTGTCAGAGGTGCCCCCCAGACTGGCAAACACTGTTTTAGCCTTAGAAATACGCGCTTCTATTTCAATCCCTGCATCACCACTAGTGTAGTTTCCCACGTATATAAACCGGTCAACCTCCAGGATTTCATTATCTAACAATAGATCTACGTAATCACGGCAATCTTGCAGAAGCACTTTGCACTTTGAGGCTGCGAAGCGCATTACGAAGTATTTGTCAGAACGCGAACTATCCTCTAATACTGTTTGTGCTGCTTGGAAAGTGTCAAACAGCAACACCGAATCAAAGAACTGAAAAATCAACAAACTGGAAGGGGTGAATATGGTCTGTGTTTATTATGTATTGTCTAGCTCTGAGGGCGCAGCCGGGTACATGAAGTGACAGACCAATAACGTGCGAGTTTCATTGTCGTTAAGTGTTTGGAGACACGTGAGGGAACCTAAATTCCAGTCGCTGCTTCTGGACCTTCAAATCTTATTGCACGCCTTTTGGCTTCACGAATTTCGTATGTGCGGTCACATAAGCTTATGGAACTACTCCACGAAGAACGTGGTTTCGGGTGGTCATTAAAGGTTGAACGGATTGATCACAGTCGTGTAAACGGGTTATCTTGAGCCAAAAACGTTAGCCAACAATGGCTCAGAAGAAAGCTTGGAACGATAGGATGAAGTATTTATACTACAACGTTTCCAAAGGGAAATTTTCAGAGAAAAATGTGCATACATAGCAGTAATGGTTCGTACCACTCGTCTGAACAAATCTGACGTTGTTTCCAACGAGAAAACTAATGAAATTTTGTTTCAACCTTCTACGTAATACTTCAAACAGCACATAAACAAGTTGATTTCAGAAGGACCGTTTGAAAAGAACGTCGTGTAAATAGCTGATAACCATCTCTCATATGTACTCCGATAATCCGCCACATCGCAGAAACTAGTCACGCAGTTAGTTTTACAAGCTGGTCACCAATGAGTCTAGACGACCAGAATCAATAAAGCCGGGGTATCACGGACAAAGAACAGTCGGTAAACCCAAATATCCACCACATCCCACTATCTCCTTATAATGGTCTAAGTTACCGTGTACCTTTACAACAGTCACGTGTTACATACGGATAAAAGATATCCTGAGAAGTATCAGACTGGAGGAATTCAAAAATGTTTATGTACATATGAATGGACTTTTGGTGGTTTACAAAGGAGACTAATATTAGTAAAGGTCTTCAGTTACAGAATGTTAGCAACAATAAGATTGTGAATGACGAAACGTTACAGAAGAATGGGTAGAAGAGAAACACAACCACGAACTGCCAAGTAAATGAGAAATCTTTCGCATGGAGCGAACAGCAGCAGATTGACAACAATAGTATGAGGTCGAGCATATCATCACTCTACTGCAGTAATTCAGATGATCAGGTTGTCTGAAAACTCGGCTTGACATCCAGAACGTACGTGTCAAATCTTCTATCTACCCACCGGCAACGTCGCTGCGAAAGACTCCAGTGAGTTGTTTCATATAAGACACAGAGACAACGAGAGAATTCGCTGCAGAGTAAACGGTTTAATTTGTGCTGAGGTTTTACCGAGTCTCCCCTGAGATTGCTGTTTGGAGATCGGATCATATTTCTCAACTGGTAACAAGGTTGATAGAATATCCTGTATGCAAAGCTTGCGTATGCAAGTTGATACAACACTGAGACCCCTCGTTTACGTTGAATAAACCAATGAATGAAGTGGCATAATTCAGTCTTTAGTTTTTGGTTATACCTTCCCAAAAACCAGCAAAATCATTAAAAACAGAGCGATGGAAACGTTGGAAACTAAATTAAAAGTGATGGTAACTGTCGGGTTTCATGTTGTCGAAAAATCTAAGTAAAAAGGTTCAAGTGGCTTCCTCAGTAACCAAAGCACCGGATTCACCATCTCGGCCACCAATGTGCAGCTGGGAGAGAAGCGGAGATCAAATGGAACACTCCCCCACAGGTGGTGTTCACGGGCAGCGGTACCCATTTATAGCCCGCAAGACGATCAATAACTAGCATGAGTAATTAATTTACACTTGTTCGCGCAATGCGACAGCTGGTAGTCCGCAGAATACACAAGGGAAACGTCCAACTCATTCTGAATCCTCTCGGTCTCCACCATTATTCAATGTGCGTTAAGGTTTGTCGTTACTGGCGTACAACAATTCCTTCATTCCTTCACTTATAACGATCAGGAACCCTATCAGAAAGTACCGTAACTAAAGCCGCCGCTGTCCGCAGCAATGAAATAGAACATTCCGAAGGAGAAAAAAGTACCAAAAAAGATGATAGGATAAAAACATTGCTGGACAGCACCAGAAGTGTGGCGGATGCGGACATGCCGTTGATTGCAACGTATTGCCACCTCACAGACAACGTTCTTAAACAGAAATTTCAGTGGCAACGAGAACCTCAACCGGACCGGTGAAACTTACTCACTTTGTTCAAGTAAATAGTTAAGACCTCATATTACGTGACTGTGTCGTTGTTTGACCACCACGAGGTTTTACCTTACTGGTGGTGGTCTCAGTAAGTATTACTTGGCGACAGAAACGTTCACCTGGCATACACGAGACGTGACCCAAACATCGCAGACTACACAACCTGACCAAAGGACCACGTAGTCCTAGCGTCCCTAAATGCGCGCTGGCGAACAGACACATCATTCAAATGATCAATCCACTTGATGTGGGCCAAATGACACAGGCAATGATGATCAAACACAGCAAACCCGTTCACATCTTCGAGACAAACAGACCACGTATTCAAGTTGAGCGGATCACACACAAGCAGAATACACCTCTTTCAGTAACAACTGGATATCTCATGGACGCCATGGTGACACAGGTTGGCAAAGGCAACGTCTTTTCTATCTTCATCAATATTTTATGTAATACTACGAACTGATGAAACAGTGCTATCCAAGTATGCAACACTCTTCATAGTCTCAAATGGACTGCTTGCACTAAAGAACATGGAGGTGTGAATCCTCTGGTCTTCGGAGGTTCAAAGCGTATCCCATACAAACCAGTCAGGTTAGTTACCTTTGTCAGCATGGTGTGCATGCTCTTGGTGGAGGGTTAAGTAGGACAATGTCACCCGCTTACTCTATGACGGTCAATTTATTGTCGGAAAGAAACTCAACACCAGGCCCATTGGGTCCCTCAAGCGGACTTTCCAGAATGTTGTCCGCGGCAAAACTTAACAATAAGAATGAGACCAGATATTTTCGGTGATTACTACTGGAAGTAGTGATCAGCCAGGACATACATCACCATCAGATAACGACCGATTGTGAATGAATACTCAATGAACTTTACAACACATGCAGTCAATCATTGTCACTACATTGATTGTTTCTGAGCAACAGATTTTTACCGAAGCTCACTTTGATGGTGATACTTCATGGGGAATTCTGTTTTTAAATTTGTCACAGGTGTATTCGAACCAATATTCGTGTTGCAAAGACTTCATACTAAGAAGCTTCTATTTCCGAAGAGAGGTCCCTGGTACCGCCTTAACGTTATCCAGGGAGATTTTGCAAACAGCGTAAAGCATATATTAGAACAATTAACATAAGATTAGCATGGTCCATCGTCAACATAGCACAACACAGACTTAGGATGACTGCGTTAGGGAACCGGGCTTGGCACCAAAATTATTACACAACAAAAGATGAATGACCCTGTTTCATTGAGCCACTTGGATCACCCGTTAACAAAACGCATTCCAAACGGCTGAGTGATATTGCACATCCGGTGTCAGTGTGAGTTGTTCTTCTGTAACACGCTCCAAACGGAATTGGAAACCGCACGTAGCAGCGTGCGGAGGATGGACACGATGTGAATGCCTGACAAACTAGTTAGAAAACATCACACACTAAGTTTAATCATTCGTAACGTACATTCAGGTATAAGTCGATTAAGAATAACAGGAAAGTTGTCAAACTGGAAGCTCAAAAATATACTGGTAACTTACTGACAAGACCCTCCCCATCAACGGATGTGGTCATAAGAGTTGGGGGCTGCCATACCGTTTTAGGAGAACGATAATCACAGGAAACCCGACGGATGAAATCCAGACTGTGAGAATTATTAATCGTTACAGATAAGCGGGGGTTCAGCGAGACGTCCGTCTTTGAACTAGCATAAGTTCCATGTGCGTAGCTTTTTGTCTGAGATAAAGGACTGAGGTGAGAATTATTCACCGACTTGAACATTGTGGTGATAGGTGAATAAGTGTTCATATCACACTGGAAAGCTTCACCGTTGGTGTTGGACGACGCATCAGGAGAAATGAGATTTGTTCTGCTCGTTTCAAAAGGATAAGCAGCGTTAGGAGTACTGTTCGTAACTGCCGGTGTAATGCGATTCGCGAGGTCAGATTCGTGTGACTTGCTGCGATGCAAAGGAAAAATCAGTTTGAGTCGATGCTTCGGTGGTGGTGTTCCAGGGTGTCGAGAATGGGACCCACGGTCACGGGTATGGTAGCTAATTGTGTGAGGCTGAAACCGTTTACTGCGAGGTGAAGGTGGTGAACGGTCTTCGGTAGCGATCACGACACGATCAGACTTGTTAAGAGACGGCGGTGAAACCGTGAGGTTTGATGTATTCTTACCACTCCAAACAGGTGTAGTCGGGACAGACAGACCTCCATTGATCAGACGTACGTCACCTTCCCAAGGAAAACTTGAGATCATGGGGGAGGCTGTGTGACCAAAGGTACGGAACCCATTTGCAGAAGTTAAGTGGTTAAGATATTGTGACGTCATGGGAGCTGATCCAACTACATTAGGAAATATATCCGTTCGGATTGAAGGAACCCTACCGTACATGTTTTGGTTGGTGTTTAAAGCTGGTTGTCGTTGAAGTGAACCACGTGATGTATGCAAAGATCTAGGGGTTTCACATGGATGCAAGTAATCCTCGAAATCTTTCATTTTTGCGAAACTGTTAGAAGTACTAACGCCATTATGGGAATAATGCTCCAAAGAGGCCGGACCATTGCAACATGGAGTGGTTCCCAGTGGATATTCCAGGTTTCCAGATTCAAAAAGCGACGTGGAATTTTCCAAGTGACTGTCAGTTCGGGGCACAGAACGGCTGTTCGGGAGGTCATCCTCGTCTCCTTCAGTCAGACGAATAACCAGCTTGATAAGATTGCGGGTGTCATCTGCAAAATCGATAGCATTTTCGACCAGACCAATATTGCTGCGAATCTTCGAAAGTCCCGCTAATACATGATCGATCTCAGCGTTAGAATCGCCATAATTTCGTAAAATGGTGCGCACTTCCTCGTCAGGCATATCTAACAACTGGAGGAAGCCGATACCTCGGATGCGAAGCAGTCCCTAAAGCTTGATTGACAAGTGACCAAATATTGTTACCTGCGTAGTATCCTCATTTATTCCTAGACATTTAAAACATGATTCCGACTTCGGGAATTCGCGTAAAATTAAATTGGCAACGTCCTCCTCCGTGCTGCAAATTGCATAAATTTGTCTTGCAAGATATTCATAGGTTTTGTTCTAAACGTAGCCCGTATTTAGCATAAGATATAGGTACTAACCTCAGCATCCTGAATTTCTAGGGTAATTATATCGAAACACTGTTTACAACACTTTAGTTCCTTACGCAGCGGCAATATAATGTTATCTAATGTAACGGAAACAAGATTTTGCAGCACTCTGCACAGTAGATAAGGAGAAGAGACGGTATTCAGCATCACACTACATTAAAACGGACCGCAACGCCCGCAACCAAATTCAGCGCGTATCCAAGGTCAAGTTTGGATATTTCACTGATTCACAGCGATTTCAGCTATTTGTTCACGGGTTCGAGGTTGGAGGCCCAAGTCACCCGGATCCAGTCAGTTTGTCCGTTTCGATGTCAGCTGTTTTCTGTTGACCTAAAAGACAGCCATTGAAAACAGGGTGTAGCACCGCTCTAGGGATTTACAGAGAATACCGAGAACAGAGTAAAATACTGATCTAGCAAAGCAGAATAAAATACTAATCCTACAAATTCTTAAATAAGTGAGGATCTAATAACACTTTGAAGCGGTCCTTAGAAGAGCAGCTAACAACCTCCAGTGGGAGGTCGTTCCAGTGGTTGATAACCCTGTAAGAGAATAACTGTTGCCTAAGGAAGGTCCGAAGTCGAAGCTTATAGAGTTTCTTGTCGTGACCCCTTCGACTGTTATCAACCACTGTGGTAAAGAACTGGTGCACGAGTCCTGTGCGGAAGTGAAAGTACATAAGGATTAAGTCCCTTCGGGGTCTCCGAAATTCAAGTGGATAAAGATCAAGAATTTCAAGACGAGACTCGTAAGATAAATGCCGCAAGCCAACGACCATTTTGGTGGCTACTCGCTGGACACGTTCGATGGCGAGTATGTCCTCTTTCGAACTGGTGTACACGACCTGATTTGCGTGCTTAAGCAATGGTCTAACATAGACCCTGTATAGCGTTCGAAAAGCATGCTTGTCTATTCGAGGAAAGGCTCTTTTTATTACCACGAGGGTCCCAAACCCCTTCCTGGCAGCCATCTGGTGGTGATAAGAGAAGGATAAACTAGTCGATAGCCAGACCCCCAGGTCTTTTTTAAGGTTCACCTTCGTCATATCCGTTATACATTGTGCATCAAGAATAGGTTCCCCGAGTCTCCTCCAAGCGATATATGCGCACATGTACAGTCGTTTAGAGGGAGACTCCAGCCTTCTGACTAGCTCTTACTACGGTCGAGATCAGTCTTCGATGCGCTGGGATCAAAGATGTGGTGGATTCTCAGTTATGAGGGAACTCAGACCTATGGAATTAATGTTGGCCTGTGTACCGTGCACCGTTAGCAACATTGTGCAATCCAGAAGATTCTTTTGTTGCACATCAACGCTCTGCCCCGAAACTGACAGGAAATCGGCACCGATAGTGGCATTCTGAACGTCTGCAATGACGAAAATGCAACGGACTTGACGTCACAATCCTACGTCTAACCTAAGTGAGCGCGTACCGTATGTTGCTATTCGGCTTCCATTAGCAGCTTGCAGAGCGGGCGAATTAGGTGAAAAAAGTTTTTCCGCTCGTCGTAGAATTACATTCACTTCGGCTCCGATATCGATGAGAAAGCTGATACCAGTAGACTCATCTGATAGGAAAAATAAGCGACATGTTGGAATTAAGCCAGCGACAGTCGCAGCCTTCACTGACTGAATAGTTCGTTCCCCGAAGGGGTAGATTTGAAATAACATGGCTGGTTACACTTTCTTGCACGCTGGCCGAAGTTGTGGTGGTACCAAAAAAATGATGTATTCCTGTTTGGTGTATGTAAACGCTGCCGTAATGAACGCACACTAGATGATGACCGACTCCGACGAGAAATATGGTTCATCATCTGCTACATCTGCATTGTGAGTGCAGTTATTTGTGCAGCAAAGTACGTCATTTGGTTGCTGAGGTGGGGTGAGAAAGGTGACAGGAGCCAGCTGAGAAGATGGGTTAGCTTCCAGCATCTTATCAGCAGCGTCAGAAAATTCCATAATGGGGACGGTGGAATTAAACGATACCAGTATTTCGCGAGTAGATGGAGGCAGGTGTTTCACCCAGAGTTGTCGAAAAATAGAATCGTCCATTTTTCGGTGTCCAAGCAGCTGTTTCATGTGTGGGAGTAGTTGCGATGGTTTACGATCACTTAGCTCAATATTGGAAAACAGCTGGTCTAACTTCTTCTGCTCTGACGGTCCAATCCTATTCATCAAGTCTTCTTTTGAGGTGTCGTATGGGCATTCAGGAGGTATTTCATTAATAAGATCACACACTTCCTCAGCAATCTCAGTTGGGATAGGCTGAACTACGTCTGAATACACCATTGGTTGTGACTTAACCCTATGAGCCCTGAATATAGCTTCGACCTGACCGAACCACAATCGGGGATTAGAAATACAAAAACTGGGAAGTCAAATAGTAATGGGTGCCTCTATGAAATGATTGTCAACTTCAACACTGCACTGAGACATGTCAAAATAATAAAATATCAAAATTAAGGCAAGTGAAAGAAACTGTCACGTCGGGCTCACCAATTTGCAGTGGAACAGATATGTAGACTACAATAATTCTCGTTACAAAAATAACGAGTGAAGTCAAGGACTGGACCCACAATAGACTGACAATGTTCGTGAGGCGCCAAATGATGCTGGAATGTATTCGGATTGTTCGAAGCGTAGCTGAGGATGCGAAGTAAATGAGCTGAAAGTTAATCCGACAAGTAGGATGTTTTAAACTGGATAGTAACCATGGTGCACCGGCGTTGTAGTGTAACATGCAAGCCGACTGTTTACACGTTGATTG
>LUCH01001317.1:8220-19692 GCA_013368495.1 Paragonimus heterotremus
CGTCCAGTTCACTTAACCTATGATCAACGCCTAATTATGTAGTATGCGTTTACACTGGTAGCTGCTCAATCCAGTTCACTCAACTTATGATCAACGCCTCATCAAGTAGTATGCGTTCACATAAGCCACTACTTCATACAGTTCACTTAAGCTATGAACAACGCCTAAGTATGTCGCATGTATTCATGCTGGTAACTGCTTCGTCCAGTTCACTTAAGCTATGATCAACTGATAATTATATCGCATATGTTGGCCTCAATAGCTGCTCCATCTCGTTCACTTAAGCTATGATCAACGCCTGACCAAGTAGTATGCGTTCACATGAGCAAATACTTTGTCCAGTTCACTTAAGCTATGAACAACGTCTAAGTATGTCGCATGTATTCAACTTAGTAGCTGCTCCGCCCAGTTCACTCAATTTATGATCAACGCCTAATTATGCAGTATACGTTTACACTGATAGCTGCTCCATCCAGTTCACCTAACCTATGATCAACGTTGATAAGCAGAAATCGGGAGAATTCGGAATATATATGTATTTAGACCGTTGGGCATAAGTTATAATGATCTCCTTCAGTTCTGGTAAAAAATGAGATGACATACGGGCAACCGTCAGTGAAGTCTATAGCCGGCGAAACCATAGACCAACTATAATCGGAATCATAATCGTCCATGATACGAATATAGAAGTGTTGTAGCTGAAGTGGTAGAAGTGGGAATCTGTGTCATCGTCGGATGAATATTGAATATCAAAGTTGGTCATTATCTGTCAGATAAATGAGCATTGACTCGCGTACACGTGGCAAGCTATATTCAAGTATAGTCAATAAGTAATAAACAAAACAATACGCACGTTGCAACTGATAGAGTGGGACGTGTTATCCATGTTTACACTTACCGTAGGTAAAAACAAACAGATTAAAACGTTACCCCTTTCCCACTGGAAATACTATAAAGGAATCAAGCTGAACATATAACTCAGGTGAATAATTAACCAACCACCGTGGCGGCATAGCTTTTATTAGGAATTACTGTGGTATCTCGTGTATAATGCAACGTAAACGCAACGCGATCAAGGATTACAAACTCAATCATATCTAAAAACCACAGTGAATTGAACGTTTCTGCTTGATAGGTTTATAGTTTACCACGGAAGTTCCGACGGAAGCGTTTTCAGGACGTAGAATCAATGAGGAAAGACAACATGATGTTTTTGTCGAAAAAATCTCGACACATTTTTTTCAACTCAAGTGCAAATGTGGACAATTTTCAGGTACAGATGATTTTTCTCATTGCAACGAAACTGTTATACTCGATAAGATATGTATATTTGTCCCGTAATATGCGCCTAAATATTTCATAAAAATTTTGAAAAACCTCTTTCCGCGCCTAAAAGGCCGTTTTTAACTCGCTTCGACCTTGAAGCACCATACCGGCGAACTAAAAATTGCCCTTATAAACATCGTATTCTTTCCAGCTTGGAGTGTTCTTTGATGTCATTCTTTCAGCAGACCACCTTGTTTCCACTTCAGCGTACATCCTGATTTCATGAAAAAGTTAACAACAGTGATACCAAGGAGTGGTGAAGCATGGAGTGTTGTCCTAAGTTGAAGTAGGTTATAGGCGTCTCTCACGTTTGTAGTATTATAGAAGGCTTAGTACTCATGTTTCAACAACAGTTCCATTGTCGAAATTATAATCACGCTTTCCTGCTAAATCACGCCGAAATTTAAATAAAACCATGTATTTGCACGTCTATGATGTCGATTTTCATTATATTTCCCCTTCATATTTCCGAAATAACGTAGAATGCGACTCTGCGTTATTTTTCTAATAATCCCTATTCCATTGAACAGCCACATTTCTTCTTTACGTCTTCGGAGGATTGAAACGAAGAAATTTCTAGGGAACAGATTTTCCAGACTTCAGATTCTGCAACGTATCACAAATTTTCAACAATTTAATGGCTACGAATTATTTTTTAACTAAAAGATAACGGAGATATTCGCGTTCTACCGATTACACGCAGCCATTTTGTGACGTACCCCTTAGCAAATATTGAGGAGGACATCATGGAAGACGGTTCATAGACCCCAAATCTTACGCCTGGACCAGAGGGTTGTCCGCCCAAATGACCTCAACGGATGCGGCGTCTCTGTTATCCTCTAATGGTACTGACTCTTAAGTAGATGTTCTGGATAGTAGAAGATAAATATGACGTTCTCAGTTCGACCTTGCGATCCGACGTGGATTGTGCCTTAGTTTTGATTGCTAACCAAGCTTTATGCTGCCTGGAAAAGAGCGATCAAGAGAAATTTTTTCAAGTTATCTTTAAAAGATTTCAGGTCGATTGTCTTCACAAGCAACTACCAAAGACTGAGCTTAAAAGGTGGATTTCCTAGACGGCTTTCAATCTGCCCGCGGGTACGAGGTCTGCGGACCGGGGGGAATTCATATAAGACTTAATTTACACAGTTTGGTTTGATAAAATTTTGTGCACTTCCATCATATGAAACAAATCTTAACGTGCAGCCGATACTAGCAAGCGCGCAAGGGTTTGATTCGGATTGTGGGGCAGAGTGTGCTGGTGTGTTGTATGTATGGCTCACTGGGCTTTGGCACATGTATCGAGGGAACGCCATCCCGGAGGTGTCTCCACGTTGCACCAAAATTTGGTTCACAAGTGTTACGAGCATTCAGAGTAGAAACTGTCCGGCTGTATGATATAGAATATCCTGTCGGAGGTCTTGCTTCGTTGCTGCAGACAACTCTCTTCACACAGATGACAGGACCACCGATTTCTTGATGATGACAACATTTTGGAGATCAGTGATAACCCATTCAGTTGAAAGAACCCATTTCATTTCAGGCGTAATTCGTTGCTACTCACTCACCGTAGTCCCATGGTGAAAATAAGGAGGGGTCCCGCACCTATATTTAAGGATTTTCCGACCCCGTTCACTTTTTGTGAAGCTCGCACGAACGGTCCAATTTACCGCGGTGCTTTGACCAGTGTTTAGCCCGCAATTCCTGGGGAAACGGATAAATCAGAATATGCTTGCCTCTGACAGTGGTTTACATGCTGGCTGACTTTCTTCAAATGATTCCACTTCTGGCAAGATGATCTACATTTCATTCTGCAAAAGATAACTCTTACGGCTAATAACAGCACATGTCCGTTGCCTCGGTGAATATTTTTGTCTAATTATAGCATCGTTGGAGCTGACGCTTCACTGCCAATTAAAACTAATGCAATATAAAACACGAAGAGAGGGGGACAAATATAGCACGCACATTCCGCGTCATTGATGTGAAAACTATGTTACTGGGCGAAGATTTGTGATAACTACACTTTAGATTCAATGAACAATTTAATGACTAAGCAGAAACGTTAGTAGCCAATAACTGAAAGGAAATTAACTGTAACGGGACGACAGATGTAGTTTATACACAGGACAACGATCATAGGCAGTTCCGAAGCAATCCAAAACCAGAGAAAAGATGTAACGAATAATCACAACGTGTGTGTTGGCGATACTGTGGTGGACTGTCAGGCAGGTGGTGCGACCATTCCAACTCTCGGTGGAATACCTCAACACAGGGGGAGGTGCGCTCAAAAACCCACCGCGAGTGGATGGAGGACGGCGTGAGCGACCGGATGAGTCATCGCTCGACCGGATCGGACCAGCTGGCGGGCCGCGACAGCCAAGATTAAACGGATGACCAAATTGAAGGCCCGATTATTCCATCCCTCTCAGGAATATCTCGGCACGGCTGTGGAGTACGGTCAAAGCCCACAGTGAAGGGACGGAGGACAGCACGAGCGACCGGACAAGCCATCGCTCGAAGAAATCGGATCAACGGACGAGGACTAGCGGGCGGAAAAACCCCGGATAGAAGGCGTAAACCACACACCTAAACCGGGTAGAAGTGCACACGACGTGTGAGCGTAAACCTGGAGGTGTTGTGGACTGGAACTGCGATTCAAAATCGCGAGCGCACGTGCGGCGTGGGAACTAGCGAGTCGGACAATGAAGATTGTGCTTTATTGGACGCCTTTTCGCTACAATACAAAGACGAGGCGGTGATCTGCACAACGTCAAGTGCAACGCGAGAATCAAAATCCCGATGACAAAGGGTTTTCAACTCGTTCAAACAAGTTTGTCCAGAGAGAATCAAATGTCACAGTTCTGGGGATGCTTATGTCGTGTGGAACACGTTGAATAATACGTAGGCGGACGACCCGAAATAGATAACAGAAGAGGGAACATCAGCGAAAAGTTTAAATTGCACGCGCAACACTTTCTGTACTTTTATACTGCTGTAACATGCAGGCCGGCTGTTTCCACTCTGCTTGTACGTCAAACTTACGGACCAACTCTGGAGCAATGTGGAGACACCAGGAGACATCGTCCTTCCGAATTAGGGGTTCCAACAATGGTCCTGGGAAAGGAAACAACAAGAAACAAGCATGAACCAAAGGCCCAGTATGCCATGCACACGGCTTGCACAAACGAAGCTAAAACGGCACCGACGACACAGCGGCACGCTCCGTTACACAATTTAAATTCAGTCTGTGCGCTTGCTGGTTTCGGCCGCACATTACACTGCAAAATATTGTAGCGACCTCTTAGAATAGCTTGATTTTTGTCGAGTGGTTAAAATCTGTTCGACTTCGCCAAGCATCGTTCGATTGGTTCTTATGTAAGTTCATCCCCCGACTATTCGTATTGCTAGGTTCGGTCGGCGGGGCAAAAACATGCGGCATAAAATTATTTTCAACCATCAAGAACAGGAGTAGCTGATGCCATGTTTTGGACACAACAAGCCGTGCCGAACTGGGAATGACCTCGGTGAATGACGAAGGTGCAAGCACAACGGAGTACAATTAGGCCGAAATACCATAGTGTTCGGGGGCAATAGCAACTGCGAATGAAGCATCCAACGGTAAATCGTAGGAGTTTTCTGCTACAAACAAGTCAGCCTCACGTAGCCATTCCGTCACTCGATGGCGATAGGACGCAATGCCCCTTAAGCCGTTGCTCGAATGTGCGACCAAAATCTCTTCCAATTCCGTGGAAACCGAAGATTGCTCCGCATAAGCCAGAGGAGCATCCGGAGCGTAAGGTTCTGTCGGGTGATCTGGGACAGGTCCTGCTTCCAATGTAGTAGCCGGAACAGGGGGAGGAGAGTCTGCATTCAGGACTAACTGGACAAACAAACTCGACTCAAACCCTGTAGCTTCTGACAATAACGCATACCTTGGTGCAAATCGCTATAGCTTCGAGGTCTGTATTGCGACTCTCGATTAACGTGGCTGGACTGTGGAGAACAGTAAGCCCCGGGCACAAAGCTGATCACTAATGTACCAGGTGTCTCGCAGCTCTGTCTGTCTTTGATGTTAAACGTGTGCACTTCGAGCGGAGTTACTGGAGATACCGGACGTTGTACAGAAGGCACACATTTCACTGGTGAACCGCGAAGCGAACTCTGAGCAACGTTGCCTGTCAACAACTGCAGTAAACAATTAGGATAGGAACTGGCGATAAGAACACCCTGAGTAAGATCAAGTTCGGTTGGAATAGACCGAGGTCTGGCCGTCGCTAACCGAGGTTGGTCAGCAAAAGACGTGGGCAGTGACGCGGAATTCCCGCTCGTCTTTTGCAATTCGAGCAGGAAGGCTAAAATCCCTTCTAAGAACGGTGTGTAAGAACCACCTGCGGACAGCAGTGGTGATATGCTTTGATCAACAGTGGAGAACTTGGGGGATAACAGTGATTCTGTGGATCAGTTTTGGGTGGATGTCGGAGCTGAACTCATATCTGAGCTTAGAAACGAAGCTTGATGAACTGTCGTGGAGTCGTCTGGTTCCATAATTAGGTCTACTGCATTTGAACAGTCTGATGTACGTTGTGTTGAACTGACACAGCAGGACAAATCCCCGTCTTCCAGATGTGACCAAATTTGTTCCTATTAAGCAACTGCAGTTGCGGACGGGAATGAAGTTAACTACACTAAGTAGCTGATGAAGCAAAGTTGTGGGGATTGTTGAAGCCGTCCACTGGCCAGAGTGTGGGTCGGGTGGATGTTACCGTAAAGTTTGTTCCGGACTTACACGAGGGCCCACGTGGTTAGGTATTTGCTGTTCACTTCCGTGGTTATCTGTTATCGGACATCTTCGTCTTGGGCCTGCAGCAGTGAGGTTTACCCAGGATAAAGGGTGTGTCCTAACCGGTGGACACGAGACTAAACCAGAAACGGAAGTTGAAGCAACAGGTATGGTGGGACGATCAGTACTGATGAGCCACATCTGAAATTTGGCTATCTGCAATGACAGGGGGTCTGAACTTTCGAAGGCTTCCAGAACAGGCAATGCTTTTTCAGCGTTCCGGTCTTAAACCAGACTGGCCACGGAAGAGGAGGTTTGGGGTTTGGTGGAGGATGGAATAACCAATTTTGCAGAAGGTCCAGCATCAGTTTTTGAGATAACGCCAGTTTCCACCGGACTTGACACGAAGGATGGTGCTAATCCATGGGTGTTTCCCCGTCTGGGTTCGAATCCCATCCCCGTCGCCAAACGGTTGTATCTGCACTACGCGCTGAAGTGAGAACTCAAAGGATTCAGGAGGAACCTTGTGCATCCTGACTGAGCCAGCATGAAAGTCATTTACACGTCACAATCAGTAGAGTTTACCCTGAACGCATCGATTAGCCAATAACAAGCTTATGAGAAAAGTACAAATAATGTTTGGGCGCCCGTGACATTTGCAACCTGCAGGCGTGAAACGGGAAGGTTCACGTGAATGGACGATTGTGTGTAGGTGTGTGTGAATGCATATACGTGAACCTAAAGTGGATGGACCGTACAAACTTGGCATTGGCGCACTAGAGAGTGAAGCAGGAAACTGAAGTTTGTCCACGTGCATGTCAGAGATAGCCGAAGGCAAGCATGGTGCAGCAGTCATCGAGTGGCCGAGACGAAAATGTGAAGTTGTGATACCGTGAAGCCACGAGTGAGGCAGTAGATACGCAGATCGAACACTCGCAGATGATTCGTGCTCCCACAGCCAAAACCCAGGTGGTGCGCACACTCAGATTAATCCACAGGCCTGGCGGATATAGACTGCTTAGTTCAACAAGAGGTGGTATCCACCGATGAACAAACTAACCAATCGTCAGCTTTTTATCCGCTGTTCGTCTCAGTAAGTGCTGATTGGTGCCAAAATCAGACAGTACACCCAAGGCTAGAAAGGGCGTGTTGATGACCATAGATTGAATGTTGGCGACTGACAAGTCTTCCTCAAGAGGAGCAAAGGCTGGCTAGCCAACGATGTTCACGATTAAGGTCATGAAAATGACCGTGCCAGCCACTTCAGACGCCGTATCACTGAAGCTTGGACGCTACCGGAGTGGTATAGGGAACGGCTAATAGTCATATAAATCTCTGCGCAAGGGGGCCATTTCTGTCTATAGAGACTTGACCTCTGAAAGGTCGGGTGAGTGTCAACTTACAGGTCGTTCCGTCGCTGAGGACGCAGGAATGACACTTACCGTGGGATTATTGGAACTGTGTAGAAATGGTTGGAAGCGCTCGGCCACTTGGTCGGCAATTTCTGCAGCCTCTGTTGGCGGTTGTGAGCGAGCTACGGACACAATTGCTTGGGCTGCCTCCGGCAGCCTCTGCATCCATAGCGCCCGCAGCAATGATTCGTCCGTGTGGGAGCCACCGAGAAGTTGCCGCATTTCACGGAGCAATGTAAAGGGGCGTTTGTTACCCAGCTGTGATCCGCCGAAGAGCTGCTGTAAGCAGGTCTTCTCTGATGGAGTTACCCGCTTGATCACGACCTCCTCAAGGGTATCATAGCGATGTTCCGCGGGTTTAGTGAAGAGGAAGTCACGCAGTTGCATGATGACTTCCTAACAATAATTGGCTGAACTTCGCCTGGTCAGACAAAATTTGGTGGTCGAAGAACCTGGCTTCAAGGTAGACAAAGCACAGTAGGGGATCCATCTGCAAGAATGGAAGAACTGTTAGGGTAGCTGCGCCTACAGTATGCAAATCTGAGGGATTAGTATATTCCCCAGACATGGTAAACGCTCGGCAGCTTGTAATATGCAAAAACAAGAGATATAGATTAGGCGAACAAATAGGAAAATTTGCTCGGACCTACTATATTACCAAAAAATATAATACGGTGAGTAGAAAGATTAAAACGCCGTATATAAAAATTTTACACCAAGAAGCTGACTCACCAAATGCCGTAAAAATAAAATACGAGGACAAAATACGCCGGACCACTGAGTAAAAATAGTGAACGAAATTTCAGCGAAAACACTATTGTTGGGCTTATCAGCTTGTGGAAACTCTCCCATAAAGTCTCACCCCAGATTCGATGAGCTACCCGATGGAAATATCTCAGAACAGCAACGAACTGCGCAATACCATATATATATTCCCACGATCGAAAAGCAGGGAAATGTACAACCAGCAAGCGTCCTGCATGTTGCGCGCGAAACGGAAAAGTAAAGAATACCTACGTCAGCGGAAATAAAGGATACAATTGAGCTAAACAAACACGCTTCATCTGGAGGTGTCAAATTGCACTACAAAATAGCAACAAAAATGAAGCTGTTAATGGAGGTCGGTACAATATCAAGTTGCCCGCCAACCTAGTTTCGTTACTTGTGATACAAACCTTGGCGCCAAAATGTCTGTTGCCAAGATAATCACAGTGACAGGCAATTTTCATGATGATGTATTATTTGTTGATAGTTTGATTTCCAGGACTAATTCAGCCCGCAGTTTAGTTTAAGGAAACTAATGGCACAATAAGCGACGCGGGTTTTTCTCGTATCTGGTTTGTGTGATAGTTTTTTAACTTTCCGTAGCACGTGGTGACGTTCTCCCCCCACATGAAACACGATCTTTAGAAGTTTATTTTCAATAGGAGGTTATTGTAAAGACTTGGAAAGTACTGTATTTATTTGTTAATCATTCTGTTTGCTTCACTCATATGTTGCCGCAAATCCGGGTATTTTTCAAAAATATTTTTTGTCCACTTTTAGTACTCCCGTTATATGAATACCATTTGCCCTCTCATTTATGGTTGTTGTTGTTCGTTACTCCCTGCAGTTCCTAAAGCGGTTGTTAATTTGGCCTGTCCAATTTTCTCTTGAGTGTTTTTCCGGGACATATACATTAATGTCTTGTTTACTTGTGGTAGCCATAAACATGCTGCATTCTGACTACAGTGATGTTTCAAACTCCCATATCCGTCTGTCCAGCGGTCGTTACAACCATGTATTAAAGTAAACCTCCTTGGTCACCCGCGGTCACCACCGTTTTCGCCCACTGAATCACCAGAAATGGTGCAAGAAACTGGACATTCTTGGTTTATGGCTCCTCTTTGTGGAAAAGGAACTTGAATTAAATTTTTTAAAATAGTAGATTCTCAATTTATCGATTGTCTCACGCCAATCATGAACTTAACGTTCAGCTGGCCGCCAACATTCCTCCTAATGATTCACTTCCAAGCTGAAGTAAAGACAAACAGGCCACGGCATTACTTGAAAGATGCAAGCATTCGGCGCTAGGTGCACGAGTGCTTGAATTATCTGATCCAGTGGCGCTGTCCATCTAACTGATGATCTAGATACTCTTTCTTCAGTGACTGATCGGTCACGTCCTCCTAGCCTTAAATCACGTGGCTGATAGAAAGGTTATTTGGAATTCCAGTGGTTTACCCAGATATCATGTGTACTTTTCAGAAGGGTTAAGAATGGTTCCGCGCGCTAATTTCTTTGTGGCAACCCTCCTGATTAGTGCACTGATTTAGCACTAGAGGCCGATGGTACATGGATCCAGTCAGTTTGTCATATTTGGTAACGAGCGGACGTCTTTTGGCCTGTAGAACGATCCTTGAAAATAGGGTTTACAACAAATATCGAGAAAAGAATAGGACGTACATTCTATTTCGTAAACAAATGAGAATCTAGGAGCGCCTTGAAACGATTTATCGTTGTCGTTAAGTGATTGTTTCCCTAATCACTCCCTGTTTATTCGTTATAGTGGTGAAGGATTTTTCCACTAGCCACGAACTGGAGTATTTTTCAGAGAGCAATTCTTTCTCCATTGTTCTTCTCCGTTCATGTCTCGTCCGTTTCCAAAAATTCGTTTCCGTTAAAAGATATAGGTGTCTTTGGAACTTTCGGAAGTATCTTCCTCCCTCATCGTACAGCATAGCTCTACCTAATTGGCTAGTTAGCCTAACGCACGCTGTTTATAGCTTAATACGTCCAGACGTATCGACCTTTTATCTTCTATTTTTAGAAAACCATTCCGCCGGTAGCTTTTTTTTAAAAAAATACTTGTTCTAAAATATGGTTTGAAAACAGCTTTCTTCCCAGGTCCCTATCTTTTAAGTATTTAAGTGTCACACCAAGCTAAACCTCATCATCATAGACAACAATACATCAGTGGTTTCCACTGCTGTCTAACTGCCACACACATGTGGGGGAAAGACAAACCTCGTACCGAAAAACGGCTGTGTCTCTATTCACACATTCAGCATCGAGGTGTCTACAACTTACAAACAAACAGCCGAGTTATAAACGAATATAAGGTCTCATCAGCAAGACAGCCTTCTTTCGGCTTTTACTGCCTGACACCATTAGGTACACTAACTTAGTCATCATCACCATCATGGAAATCAGTAGTGAAGACTGATGCCTAACTACCACACAGTCATGAAGAAGAAAAGCAAACATTGTATAGAAAGACAGAAGGAAAAAGCCGAGGGATAACAAAAAATATACCTATATCTATATCTAAATATTAAACATCAAGGTGCCTACACCTTGCAGACAAACAGCCGAGCTGTAAGGGAAAGTAAGGCGTCACAAGCAAGACAGCTTCCTTACGGCTTCCACTTCTCCGCGTCATTAAGTGCACTCACTTCACAGACAACTCGGTCAAACAACGACAGCATTGACGCCACTGAGCTCAGTCAGCCGTCATCTCACCTAACGTCTCCAGCCACCGACTATGTGGGTCGCGGGGGCTCCAGCCCAGGAGACGGGTTCGACCTACAATTACCAATTCCTTCGTGAACGATTTCATTCTTCTACGCCAGGTCGTCATCTGTCCACCTCGAATCTTACGCCAGTCGGCCGCAACTTCGGCAAAAAGTGCTTGGTGTAGCAGGCGACTGGGTGGCATCCTTAGTACATACGGACTTTGAGCATCAGAGGGATACCTCTTTTTTGCCACAACTGACCCAAATTAACGACCAACACCTCAGCCTAAGACATACACACCTCCATTGCATTCCTCACATCGGCCCCGCCGCGACTGTAGTTTCCAAAGCAAACAAACTGGTCAACCACCTCCATAACTTCATTATCTGACAATAAGCCACGGTAGAAGCACTTTACGCTTGGAGGCTGCAATGCACATTTCGAAGCATTTAGCAG
>LUCH01001317.1:22027-89029 GCA_013368495.1 Paragonimus heterotremus
GGTCCCGTCGTCCTCATGATCTGGTTGAGGCCAGCTGAACTCCTCATATAGGTTTTTCCTTTTGTTTCCCTCGTGGTTGTGTAGCAGTTAGGCGTTAGTGTGAACCACTGATGTATTGCTGTTTTTGATGATACTAATGATGAATCAAGTTTTTTGCACTTGACAAGCAAACGTTGGTCAAATGGGTTGAAAGCAAAACAAGTACGCATGTCAACGAAAGCTACAAGTGGCCTCATGCAGAACGTCAGTGAGCATCGTATTAGAAGCGGAGGGCGGTAGTGATGGATAATCAGGGGAAGTCGGCATAACTTCTCACGATCTCCTTTTGCGTCCCCACAGCGACGTTCGTTATTGTTTAGGAAAACGGTTAACTGGTTTCTGGGCACCATGTGGACAATTCAGTCCCTTGCCTACGAGAGACAGGGCAGCTTACGATACTGGACAGTTCTGTAAATTTGTTGGTCTTGCATATGAAGTGGGTTGCAAGACAATGCTTGTCTTGGAGCAGCATGATAATCCTTTCTGAAAAACGTCAGCTTGTTTCAGGCTATGCTGACAGACAATTTTGGAGGTAATGGTCATGTGACGCCGCGCCGGTGGATTATCATTAGGTAATTCACTATTGACTTAGCGGCTGAAGGTAGTCTCGAAAAACACCATGTCGTCACTCCACTTAAGCTCTAGCAGGTCCAACCTCAGAAGGTCCGTGGGGTTGCAGCCGCTTTTGTAGTAGGCATCGCTGAAGGTGATTCTGTTGTGTTGTAGCTCTTCGAATGATCTCGAGGGACCACCTGAGGTGTGTGAGTGGTTGACTCCATGACAAGTCTGTTTTTCTTTTTCCTTATCCGCGGTTACGAACGTCAGTATATTCTACTTTCATGCGAAAGCATAATCCGCCATGAATGTGATAGGCAGATTTTTTGAACTTCGATCGAGACTGTAGCCCCACTCAGTTGTTCGCGCGGTAATAATGCTCCGTGCGGCCTTGACCGTTGCATATTTAGGATTTGTGTTTGTAGATTGGTCACAAACGACCATAATTACAGCTCAGTACGTACGAGATGTCGGTGGTTTTTTCGACCGCTCACCCTATGTGTGTGTTGATCTCAAAAGAGCGGAACAGATACAGCCAAATTGGTTTGAGTAAAGACCTCCGTAAGCTGAAACGCACTCGCTATGAGTCTGCATAAATAGAACGTAAGACTTTCCGAACGAGATAGAAAAGATTTTTTATCATTGAATGGCAGGGTTCGGTTTTCCATCTTTCATCGTTGAACTGGCCTTCGAATATATTCCTTATTTGTGACGTCAAAGACGTTCGATTGCTGTCTAATAGGATGGCATGTAGTGTGTATGTGCGTTCATTCCCGCTTTTACATATCACTTGCATGGTTCATTTCACGTGGAAGAAGAATACAAACACACGTTTGAAGTACCACTGTTTTCGAAAGTTTCCCCTTTCTATATGGTCGATTGCGCGGGCAATGCGACAATCGATCGACGCGAAATCTCGGAGTTTACGACAGTTAACCGAGTTACTGATTACGTGGTCTACGCAGTCCGGCTCCGTATGCCAGCGGAGCTTATGTCACACAGCATATTGTTCATGTTCGCTGCTAGCGATTTGAAAGACTTGCAAGGCTAACGGATTATTCTGTGGTCATGTTGAGAAAAGTCTGTGGACGTCGACTGCCAGGCTGGGGAATGTTGTCTATCTGCATCAGTGATTGAAAACGCTCTCGAGCGGGCACTGTCGCAGTTGTCGCCTAGTTTGCATCCGTAAGGTTAATTCTCCTGTTCGAATTGTTTTTGCCTCCTTTCCCCCCGTACATTCTTATTTATTTATTAGTGTGCCATTTCGTGTACTGTTATCAGCGGTATCCAGCTATGGGTCTCACCTAAGGCTCAATATACATCAGTTTTGTAGTGAGACTATTTTTTTGCAAACGCAACTTCACTAATCGCCACCAACAGTTGGGTAAAACCGCGTGGTGGTCAAGCAACAACGTGGTCACAAAATATGAAGACTCTGACTGCTCCATTGAGCAAAGTGGGTAGGTGTCGCCTGCCTGGATGGGGTCCTCGGGATCACTCAAACCGCTGGTTAGAGACGCTATCCGAGATGGCGATGTGTCGCAGTCAATGGCGTACCTGTATTCATACCATTTCTAGTTCTTCCGCTTAGTCTTCCTTTTAGTAACGTTTTCTTGTAGGATATTCCACGTCACTATTGAGGTGAGCGGCGGCCCGAGCCACAGTACCTTTTGGTCGGGCTCATGGCTGTTGTGATGATGATGATGATGACTTCACTAATCCATACGTTAGTTTGCTAGCTCTGAGTGTACCAGCATCTTGCTGCAGCTGTATCGCCTATGTGTGACTCAACCAGTTTATACATCCGTCAGTGTAACTCTCGTTAGTTAGGCAGTATTGTTTTAAGGATGCTTAAACAGATGAGTATTGTGAAAAAAAAGTTTCTCTGCGAATTTCGTTGAAGTTCGTATCTGCGCAGTGCCTAACGTCATTGTCTAACTCTGTTGCTTGGTGCGAGGGGTTTATGCTTCATTCATGAGAACAGTTGATGTTATGGACTCACGTCAACAGTATTTTGGGTTGGGTTCAAATAAAATTTGAATTTTCCTTCGCACAATGTGAACTAAATTGCATTATTCGCCGGGATGCCTGAACAGTAGTAGACTGACAAGGCTTTCTATTTAGTGCTTTGGCCATCGAGCCTTAACTGAGTATCAGTAGTTAAATGACAACAGGTTAGTTTTTTTACGGAGTAAATCGCTATCCTTACCATAACTTCAAAGGTGGACGACAAAGTGATTCATCCTCCTCAGAGCTCCGTCCATTAATTGATCCGACGTAAGTCTTCTCTGCGGTGCCTCACTGCTGTTAGTTATCAAGGTACGCAATCTGTTACACCGTTTCAAAGTCCTGCCTTTTTGTACCGGTTTGTTCTGAGGTTACTGATAAATTCGCGGTCACTCAGCCAGTGTCGTCTATTTCCCTTTTAGGAAATACTTTGGAAGGATTTGATCCGGTTACTTTTGAAGTGATTCTTTCTCAGTGGGGTTTTGTTTTATTTGTATATGTTCGACTTCAAACACGACTCAACAGAATGGTGTGTTACGTAACTTTTGTTTGTCACTTTCAGATCGTCAGTGGCTGTTCTTAACCCCGAGGGGAACGTTGGGATGGGTAGAAAGAAAAGTATCCTCACGAAGTGTTCAGGACCAATTCCGTTTGTGGCTTATGAGACACAGCTGTCTGACGTCGTTTGTCCTACGATACGTAAAGGTTTGTACATTCGTATTTACTAAATGTGTTTTCAGTTACCGCCTCTGGCGAAATACACCTATTTGACCTGGCCTCAATACAACTGGAATTAGAGAGAATTCTGGCCAATGTGATTGAAAGATTACAATGTTTAACCGCTGAATCTAAAGGAAAGGATGTGCCGAGTCTTGTTCTTACGTCATTCCAACAACAACAGCGGCCATCTACCATATGTGATCCGGATACGAATCAGTCCATGTCGAATGGACGGCCGGCGTTGATGGTCAAAGCCAATCCAGACAAGCCGTTAACTTTAATCATTTCTCAACGAAATCGCCTGTCTCAACTACATCAGCCTGTTGTACACAACTCGGAGGCTACTGGATCGAGTCGTGCCAAGCCATTTCCTAATTTAATGTGTGGTCGCAGGATCAGTCGGGTGAGCTACGTACTTTTACACTGAGTCGTAAGGTTGGTATTTAGTTTACCGGCTTTCCAATTTGAAGTCTAGTGATTAATAATTATGGTTCGACAGAACTGTGCTTCATTTGTTGCATCCTGTACATTTTTGCAGTCATCTGCCGAAGAACATGGGGAACAGAACCTGTCAGCTTCACCCGATAAGAATCAATCAGCTTCCAGGCAAGTCATCTTTGTATTTATCCAGATTACAATTATTTGGCTGTCTGTGTGTTGTTTTCCATTTTTACTTGGTGGCTAATTCCTATAACCCATGAAGAGCAGTATGGGTCAGTTGCGTTGATTTTTGTCTTTTTTCCTATTTCTGGTCTGAAAAACATGATGGTATGTAACCCACATTCGATCTGACATGCCACATGGCAATAAACACCTTAGCGTAACCTATTTCTCTGAGGTGTATGTATTAAGGTATTTACGATGTTTGTACATGCTTTGACTCCCTTATTGCAGGCGTCCGTTTTCCATCATGTACGTATTTCGTATTCTGTGCTATTAATTGAATGAGTTGATCGTGGGGACTCATTGTGTCCAATCAGAATTGGAGTGTAATATTACTCACTCAGAAGATCACTGACCTCTCTGTGTATTCTTGGCAATCTGGATTATATTTCTCGACAGAGAGGTCATTACTGGGAAGTGGTAGAAGCAAGCAGGTCGTGACGTTTCACGACGATTATGATTGGACAGATAATTCACCGCAAACCCTAATCTGAGCTGAAGTATGGGAATAAAGTGCCGACAGTATGTTCACATACTTAGTCGGTACACCTCTGCTTTTAAGTGACTCTAAAACTGTAGATCGATCCACCGAATCGAACGCCCCTTTATAGTCGAGGAATACGGCGATTGTTGGCCGACTGGCATAAAGGTGCGAGGTGGACAAATGATGACTTGGCGTAGACAAATGAAATCATTTACGAAGGGGTTGGCTACTATAGATCGGGTTCGTCTTCCGGGCTGGGGCCCTCGCGACTCGCAGAGTCAGTGGCTTGAGACGTTAGGTGAGATCGCGGCTAACCGAGCTCAGTGGCATGAATGTTGTCGTTGTTTATCCGAGTTGTCTGTGAAGTGAGAGCATTTGATGACGCGAGGCAGTGAAAGCCGTAAGAAAGTTGTCCCGCTGATGACGCCTTACTTTCATTTACAGCTCGGTTGTTTGTTTGCAAGGTGTTGGCCTCTTGATGTTGTATGTTTGAACATAGACGTAGTTATTTTTAGTAGTTAGGTCCATTGCCCTCCCCTTCTTCTTTTACTCTCTCTTCATATAGGTCTTCTTTCTTTCTTTTTCCTTCGTGGTTGTGTTGTAGTTAAGCATCAGTGTGAACCACTGATGCATTGCTGTCTATGATGATGATGATGATGATGATGATGATGATGATGATGATGATGATGATGATGATGATGATGATGATGATGATGATGATGATGATGATGATGACTAGTTCTGTCGTTTCCTCTCGTTCTTTTTACCTTATGCATATGTAGTCAGATCCACAATTATGTGGATGCAGCTTATCTAGATAAAGCGACCTGTAGGAAGCAGTAACTGGAGGATATTTATTTTTGTATCCTTCAGAGCGAACAATGTCATCTATAGCTTGCTTATTCCGACCTTATGCGTCTCTCTTTCAGATGTATCTTTCATTGGATTGCGATACTGTACACTGTGAAATACTATTCTTACTTTGTGTTAGATTGCAGAATCCACAGTGTATTTACTAGATATAATGGTTATTTTGATTAAACCTGTAGGATCAACCCATACAATAGGTTTTGGATTCGCAATTTGAATCGTATATATCATTCAGACTGCGGTGAAAGAATGTTAATGTGGTGTAAACTTACTTAGTTGCACACTAGAACGACAGATAAACAAGCTCCTTAAAAAGCGACTGCGGTTATATTGTATAAATCATTACGTGTGCTTCATTCTCTTGCGTTCAACTAAAGAAATTCGTTTATATCGTCCAAAAGGAACTCCTGGACAAATCTAAAAGTGGCTGAATTTTTGCATGCACATTTGGAAACATTTAGGGATTCGGTGTTGTAGCCTTTATGTTGTTCATTCATTCTTATCCGTCTTTGTTATTCCAGATCGTGCTTACTCTTAAAGACCTGTTTCTTTCAATCATTCAGTGCACCATAAAACTCATGTACGCTTTTGTTTGTATGTTTATGACTTAAGTCGTTGGTTGCTGTTGTATTAATTCACTAACGTTTTCCGGATTGCAGACTCATTTTCACCCTATTTTCATTTGATCGTTTATTTGAGTTAACAAAACTAACTACCCACAAGCTATTGAGAAAGAGGCCGATCGTGTTACACATGGCTAGTTTTATCCACGTCCTATCTCCCACTCATCTCAGCATCCCGACACCGATCACAGGTTTGTAGTCTCTATCTTGACTGGCTCCTGTAGATCGTACATTTTTTTCTCCTCCTCTTGATCGCACGTAATGAACCAGTGCACTGTGTCCACTGTGAAGTCAGCAAAATTTCAGCTATCACCACCTTACTACAGTGACCTGCTAAACAAGTGGCATGGTTCAGTTGACCTAATACGTAACCTGGCAGGCTGACATACTTATGATAAAAATGACTTACGGATGCTGGCAAATGAAAAATGATGAAAAGATGCTGTTAGATACAAAGCATTTCAGTCGGCTGAACAGAAAATGTGAGAAAATTGCCCAATTTAACTGCAAAGTTCAGAGAGCACTGTACATTTTATTCCAAACGTCCAGTGTGGTGCGCGCATGGTCGGTCATCCTAAGCGTAATGCGCACCCCGACAAGACACCGCAGACGGGTTTTTACTGGCGTTTGCGCGCGCGCACTACGTGTTTTCGCTTTTTTCATGGACACCGTAATACAAGCTGATGAAGCGACACCAGCGGTCTGCCTCTAAGGACAAATATGTGGTCAGCACCAACCAACACTAATTTGATGATGCAAAGAGCATACCTTACAGGTCAGGTATATCTTTTGTTCGACATATTCGCTGCAGAGGGACTGAGTAAAGAAGTATCGTCCGGAGGTTCAACGTCAATCGGTGTACTACCTAGCGTTAGCTCCACCGTCGATTCCTCAGAACTTTTAAGTGCTCCTTTTCGAATATTACTCATCAGATAAGTTAAGATGAAGGAAGCGCTCATACACCTCTATCGAGCACCGTCTGAAGTGTAGAACGTTCTACATAACCGTCCATGAATACACCTCCTGCACTCAGAACTAGCATACGACTGAAACAAATTAGCACGCTTCTCTGGGACTTCTCTGTAATGAAAGCAGCTACAGATGGTATGTCGGATGACCCAATCAGAAGCAGACTTTAGATCTAGACCGACAGTCTGTCTGTGCTTCTCTTATGTAACTCCCTTTGTGATTTAGAAGCTGCCACACTGGAAGTTGTGAGCATTTTGGATGCAGTAGCGACAAAGCTGATACCTCTGTGATTGTCATATGGTGTTCTGGTGCCTTTCCGAGCTAGGAGTGACTGTTGACGAGCTCCGGTCGCGAGGCACCCCTTCATTCTCTCATTTTGGAACAAAAGAGTATGATCAGTTAAGATAACTGTCTTTCATCATCTTTCGAAGGGACCATATAAAAGAGGGCAGGACCGGGAACTCTATTGCATTTGAATAAGCCACTCCGGTTACCGTTTGCTCGTAAACTCATTCTAATCATCAGAAATCCATCTCTTTTCTGCACTGCTTTGATACAGACGGCTTTCCAACAGGTTCGTATAGCTGTTGAGATTTCTGCCATTAAATAGTTTGCCTGTCAGTGCTGTTTGATCGATGTTTCACATACTTTCGTTACTCAATTTCTAGCTGAATTTTATGTTTACGAACAAACAATCTCCGAGAGGTTGATATTAGATGTTTGAGTTCCGATGTAGTTTTTACGAGTAGTTGTCTTCTCTGTTTTATCTTTATCAGAGCTTGTTTTTCACTTCGTGGTTGTAATGCAGTTAAGCATCTACACAGGCCACCGATGTTTCGCTGCCTTTGGGGATGTCGATAAAGATTATGATCTGAGTCAACGTGATCCCTTCAAAATGGACAACCATCTTAAGTAGATTGGTGCCATCTGTAGCCGACAGCAGTTTAGTCAGTTTGCTTTCGTGGCTGGGTTAAGCAGTGCGGTCTCCACTTGACACGCTGTCGTCTTTTGCAAATCTCGACCGGTAGAGTTGCGCACAATTGCAACTGTCTATTATCAATTTCAGTGCGTCTTATCTGGACACCTAACATGCCTCTTAATCTTTTCTCTTGTGAAATAAAAAGAATAATTTGTACTTCTATACCATCAGCAAGTACAGTTATGACCGGGTGTTTGGTTTGTCTGGGTAGGTCAAACGTAGCATCTGTGAGGACATTTAAACTACTGTTTGTTGGAGCACATGCAGATTCGACAAATAACCAACGCATTTTTGGTCTATTTCGACAGACTTTGACGGAAATGCTAAGTCTCACTGTACGCAAGTGACTCTTCATTGAGATCCAGTAGAGCAATATTTTGCTATCTCTTAGAACTCACTGCTATCCGTACTCTGGTTTGATAGCGAGATTCGGCCTTATCATGAATGGAAGCGATTACATTGAGAAATCGAGTATTATCCTAGCAGACCAGAGCAGGTTTCTTAGAGTCACTAGCCATCAAAACAAAACTGATTGTGCTGAACATCAGATCACTAAGTGTCTCAAGTCACGGAATAAAGAAAAGTTGATAACCACCGCCACCTGTAAGCAGCTACAGCCACAGGGTTATACTATACCACCAACTCCATGAGCCTGGTGTGCCATCTCACCCAATACTTGATATGATGAATTCGCCTTACTACTCTACGGTGAAGTGGCTAGTAAAACTGTTTGAATCCGTTCGAAAACCGATTGCCCCACTCAGTCTGCGTGGTAAGTTTGACTTTGTCGAGTGCATTCAGGACGTTAATGTGAATTCACAATGCGTTGCCTGACTGGTATATCATATGGAATTTGTTCAACAGATACTTTTGACAATCAGCTTGAATTAACAGAGAACGTGCCCCATGGTAACAGCTACGCGGAACGATTTGTCACTAAATACATGATCGGAACACTATCTGGCCATGAATTGTTGGACATAGGAGAGAAACCCACGTTTATTCGAGTGCCGCTCGAAGATGACAACGTCTTATAAAGGTTGACAAACAAACTCAACCAAGCAGTTAGCAAGACCTCTCTGATAGCTGAACTCTGTATCCATCAGATCCCAGTTCCCCGGTTTTTTAACCAAGGTAGACCGAGTTCAGACCACGTATGTATTTTTCTACTGTTTCACTTGTTCCTGTGCAGCAGGTTATGTTGGTCTTCAAGACATCTTTTGAACGGAATCCTGGGGCACCATCCACGTTGGTTGGTCGGTGGCCAACCTGCGTGGTTAAACCAGTGGACGAGCGTGACGCGATGAACCAATCAAACTGTCGCCAGTTGATTGATCATTGACTCATTTTCTCTGCACTTAATCCGATTCATATCTCATTCTAATTCAGTCGTCTCTCCGTATCGGCTGAAGGTGAATGGTTGGGAACGTGTGTTCGCCTATATGCGCTCGTTTTGATTGTAGTGATGAGCATATTTGTAACGTTTAACTGGTCGATATCGAAGCCTACCTACCGAACGGCCCTGACATTGATCGTTCCAAATTTTAAGCATTTACTTAAATTTGATAGGCCTGCCGTTAAAACATTCATCCAGTCGGTATGGGGTATATCCTAGTGCCATGCATTTTTCTCGATCTTGAAGCACGACCATAACGAGAGAAGCATGAACGAGTGACCGGTACAAAGTTGACCTAGCCGAGGTATAACAAGGCCGAACCTACATTCGAATCACACGTCGGCTTCAACATTGAACAATCGTATGAATGTATAGTATAGCGAGACGTTTCCGTTGATGGTGGGAACGTTGTAAAATATGCTACTTCCCAATAGGATACATTTTTAAACCAGGAAAGCACTGGTACTCTACGGAATAGGATCGAATAGTGATAAAACCGGGTATTCAAGTTTCACTTGTCACCCCGTTTATGCGGATGGCCACAGTCAATCTCTGATTGCCATTGTTGTGTTGGCTGCAGCCGCTATGGCTCGAAGTAAGGTTCACAATGAGTCTTATGCTCACCCTCAAATTACCAATACTGTGACTACAAGCGACGCTCATTGGACTAGTGGCCGGGTGGACAAAAGCTTTGGATCGTTACATGAAGGGTAGTTGGTTTGATTTTCCGTCCGTACTGCCCATCCCTCCCTGAGGAGTCTAACCAGGGACTATAATGGTCGTGGAGTGTCCGGGTGGAGAGTAAGCATTAAGTATCATCGTGAAAAGTAGACACCATACAAACTGCTGTAATTGATATGGGTCTCACTTTGACGGTCGTTACATTGGTGTGTAGGTGTCTGGTCACATTGAAAGAGAATTCGATGGAAGCATTGTAAAATGAGGTGAAAATTCCGGGATCACCATTGTATCTCGAATTATTGTCTAACAGCATGTTCGCAGCTGATCCTGCAGCTCTGGACCACGCACATGACCATTTCGTCAAACCGAAGTTTTCTCACTGAATTTGCAGAACTACCTATAAATATGCTTTTGATTTGTGTCATTCTGTCCCGATTTACACTCTTCGTACACTTATTTTCCGATTTAACAACCAACTCGGCTTATGGTTCGTTCATGTTTTAATTCGTAACCCCGCCGCGCTTGCTTTCTTGTGCCACAGTTATGCCATTCCCAATAAATTTTGGGAACTTATGGAACCCTATTGCGCCGAAATCACGGAGGCGAATATTGGATATCTGGAGAGTCTCATTCGTTCCTATCAAGATTTAGAAACGACTTACTTCCAGCTTCCTCCTTTGCGTTCTCCGGACCCACCGAAATTTGACAATGTTGAGTCGCCAGGTTAGTTAATTTTGCTTGTAATATCTTCTTACTCGCCCTGGTTTAAGTAGCATATCCGTATACCCTTATTTTTACACATGGTGTTGGTATCTTCAGCCTGTATGTAGCGCGCATTTCTTGTTGGCATTACAGCTATTGGTTCATTTTTCCCGTTGTCATTAACATTTTAGCTCCAAAACGTCCGAGGCGGGATCTCGGAAACTCAGTTTCTCATCATCAGCAACAACCCAGCGCAGAAACTACCAACGACTCGGAAGGCCACATGAATTGCCCCACGGATAGCAGTTCCTTTCAACTGGCGCGATACCTAGAGTCGGATTTAAGGTACATTTGGGAGTTTTCTTATTACTCCCTGTGTTTTTATTTTCGTTCATGGCTGCTGTTGAGACGTTCACTTTCTTTTGCCAACACTTGCCTGTAAGTGTTCTTGCAAATTTTTTGTGGGCCACCAATACCGTGCAGAGGAAATTAGCCCACTTAGTGGACAAACGATCTGTTCTCGAGAGGTCATACTGTGTGTATCGGATAAATGCAAGAATTGTCGGACTCCGTACATTGGGCGGACACTCTCCCAACTGTAACTACCTAGAAAAAACATGTATAATGCAGTAGGAAGTCTTCTAACGATTCTCAGCAACTCCGGAAGTGTAAACGTGATTCAGCTGTTCATGATTACTATCATGGCAGCCATGAGCCTAACAAGAAGGTATAGTGACTCGAACCGTTGCTCACCCCAACAATGACGTGGAATGTCCTAGAAGAGAAAACGTTGTTGAAAATTATATCGAGCAATAATATCAATAGCAATAATAATGGCAATAAGGGAGGATTGGTCGGAAGAACTAGAAATGGTATGGACGCAGTTATGCCATTGACTGCGACAGAGCGCTATCAGAACTAGCGTCACTAATCGGCGATTTGAGTGATCACAAGGACCCCAGCCAGACAGGCAACATCTACCCACTTCGCTCAGTGGAGAAGTCAGGGTCTTCATATTTCGTGACCACATTGCTGCATGACCACCATGTGGTTCCACTCGACTGTTGGTGATCTCAGTATACATAACGGCCGATACGATAAACGCTCAGCTGGCATGTAGAGCATGTGACCAAACAATCGCGGCCTGTGCCACGTGAGTCGACCAGTCGATCGCGCATCCCGAGCGTTCCAGAATACGCGCAGGCGAACAGCTGTGTTGCTGACGTGATCAATCCACTTGACGTGAATTACTTGACAGAGACACCGATGGTCAAACACAGCGAGTCTGTTAATATCTACGTTGCGAACAGGTCACATTTCCGGACCACAGAGCAAAACAGAACATACACAAGCATTGTATACCCTCCCTTTCAGCGACAACCGACTGTCTTTTTGACGCCACAGATGACGCAGGCTAGTAAAGGCAACTCGTGCTTTACTATCCTCGCTGATATCTCATCAGCAATATTACGGCCTAATGAGACAGTACCACTCAAATATGTGAAACTGTTCAAAGTCTCAAGCGGATTACCTGCAATGAAGAAAGTGGGAGTGGAAATGCCCCAGTTTTGAAGCAGAACTTTGCACTTTGGAGGTTCAAAACGCATTCCATGCAAACCAGCCTGGTCACTCACTTTGTTCAGCATGACCTGTATATCTCCGGTAGAGAGGTTTAGTAAGACGATATCATCCGCATACTCCAGGTCGACCAACATAGCTCCATGAATAAGCTCAACACCAAGCTCACGGTGTAGGCGCCTTGATGCTGTATGTTTGAATGTAGACGTAGCTATTTTTAGTGATTAGGTCCCCTCCCCTCTCCTTTTTTTCCTCTCTCTTCCTAAACAGGGTTTGTTTCTTCTTCTTCTTCATGATTGTGTGGCAGTTAAGCATCAGTGTGAACCACTAATGCACTGCTGTCGATGATGATGATGAGGAAGCTCACCAGGTTCCTCAAGTGCACCTTCCAGAATGTCGTTCATGACAGAGTTGAACAGGAAGGCTGGAATTGGACACACTTGATGAACACTACTAAGAGTGAAGGACGCTCGGAACAGTTGTCCGTAAACTCTAACTCTGCTTGATCTCAACAGATTCACGTACTTCCCTGACACTCCTTTGCGAGGAAGGCAGTTCCTGAGGACTTTACGAGCAAGTGAATCGGGTGCAGCTTTTAGGTTTAAAAAAAACCCACAACTGTAGGGTGCCTATGACAACGACAATGCTTCAAGATCCATCTCAGGGTACAAATGTGATGAACACATTCTTGAAAGGACCGGAATTCTGCCTGTTCTTCACGTATCTGACTTTTTCTGGGCTTAGTGAGCCCATGCAAAGTGAGGCCAGTGAGTAACTTGAATGCAACAGACACTAGACTGATACCTTTGTGATTGTCACAAAGATTTTGCGCCCCATTTTCGAAAACGGGAATTACCGTTGGTAGGCACCAATCACGAGGCACCTCGTCAATTTTTCAAAAGGTCTGGATGAGTTTCATCAGTTCTTATATCAACCTCTCTACCATCGTTTAAAAAGGAAGGAGAGAGGAGGTCTGGACCAGGAGCCTTATTGCGTCTCAATAACTTAAGCTCCAGAACCACTTCTTCCAACGGAAGGTGGTCTGCAATGTAGTAACAGACCATTTGGGTCCCGTCGTCCACACAGTCTGGTTGAAGCCAGCTGAACTGTTCTTCAACTTGTTCCGTCCACCTGTCAAGTTGGCACGATTGATTTATGATAAGTGAACTATCCGTTTCACATATGATCTGATTTCGATTCGAAAGCTAAAACAACCATGGAACAAGAAAATCAGCTTTCTTATATTTCCATCTAAAAGTGCACTTTCCATCTCTTTTAACTAACTGGTGTTCACGGTCTTTTCGCAAGCTTTTGGTCACTTTGCTCAACGGTCGTCATCATGCTGATAGCCAGGCGGAATCGTGCGACATGTGCTCATGAGGTTTGCCAACGTTTTTAGATCTACTTCCGTCACAACTGCACAGCCTCTTGGGAACATACCTCTTCAGAGCAGTCTTTCGTAGCTGCTGCAACCTATTTCCAGTGTTCGTTGGGTTCTCTAGCCAATACTTCCCAGTAAGCGTTCTTTACGCCGCTCGATCGAATTCCTATTAAATATGTTGCGCTTACAAATGTCCGACCTCTGGGCGCAAGACAAAACAAAACTGGCATACACAATAGAATGATCCGAGTACAGATGGTTGATCCGAAATGCACGACAGTCTTCAAAAGTGTCGTCAACTGTAACTGACTACTGTGTGGTCGATTTATGTCCATGTCTGAGAAGCACAGGATGGTCTCCATTTAACACACGCTTTTTCTTGTTTAAACTTACTACTTGAAATGTAGAGACCGTGAGATGTTCATAGTCGCAGCATTTTTTCGCCATTGGCAATGTGTTATTCCCGGACACCAAACATACCTCTCAGCTGTTTCTTCTCCGAAGAAAGTCGATGAAAGTGAGCATTGGAATCACTGGCTAGTGTGATGATGTTAAAATGTTTGGTCTGCTACAGAAGGTCGACGACGGCATCGTTGTACACATCCTTGGTAGCATCCGAACACCTATCCACCGATTTGATGAATAGAAAACGCCTTCTCGATTTGCATTGACACTTTTAACCGATTTGTTGAGTCTGACAGTGCACTAGCGACTGATCGCTGAGATCACACTTTTTGCTGAGGGACTCAGTGCGATTCCCGCTCCGTCTTGACCACGGGGTTCCACTTCAGCGTCACCAGACCCAGATAAAGATGTTTGGATCGAGGTAAGCTCGAGTGAGTAACAGTGTTAGAAACGTAGACTTGCGTTTTTGACACATAGCACACATTGAGATCCACACTTGAGATAGTACTTGTCAGAGCTGTTTGCTGAGCGGTCTGTCGGAGAGTTTTGACACTGTAGGCGGCAATGTTCACCGGTTGTCTTGACCTTAGAAAACAATTACCACCCAAGAAATGAAAACTTTGAGGGTAAAATAGGAGAAAGTACTGTTGGTTGAGTAAAGCCACTGTCGGAAGAACGACAACTTTTGGTGTTTCCCGGTCGTTTGTGTCACGGAAGGGGATTGACTTGAGAGACCCCGCCCCGAGTCTCTAACTCAAAAGTTTGACCTGCGGGATAGCAGGATACAGGGTTTTCTTGGGGGACCCTACCCGGAGCCAATGACTCAAGAGTCTGACTCACTTGGCAGTGAGGGGTTTGCCTAGCCCGAGGGCCCAGTGAATAAGACATGAATGTTTGATTCTGAGCACTGCTGCGTGCAGTGGATGTATTCGAAGTTGCACCAGGCTCAAGTGTTGTTACACATGTCGTCCTCAACTTATATGAATTTCACTTTGGCTATCCGACTATGTTAAAAAGGGAACTACGTGATAACAAAGGACATCTGCTAACAAAACCGGTAAAGCGATCAAGGGGTCTGGATGTCTCAGTAGTCTGGTTTGCACGGTTGAGTGAATTACACTAACATTATGCGAGAAGTGTTTATCGTGTTCTTGTCGCTCGTCAGTCTTGGATAATTTGCGGGCGGTAGGCGTCACCCGTTCCAAGATTACGGTTGTAGTGGCCGAAACCGATGAGCTCATGAGCACAACGCTCACCACAAGTGACGTGTGTTGCACCACCTGTGATTCCACTCACACACTCCACATCCAATGTAAACCGGAAGAAACAGTACCAAGAGACGTGTGAGTGAAGGTTCTTGTTGTCCAACTGGCCATTGTTCGTTTGCCAGATAGTACGCCAGTGTGAAAGTGATAGTGTTATCTTTTGGAGCACAAAAGATAATGAGACTCCAATGTTGAGAAGTAAGTTGAGGAGAAAGATATTGAAAACGAAGGGCGAGGAGTATTTTTGGTGAAAATCTACTTGATTCATTACTTATTCAAACCCTTGTTGAATAGATCTAAAAAGGGGCCAATGCACTTGTCGCGTTAACATACCGCATCAAGAGTGGAAGAACAGCTTCAATGTTACATCTTCCGTTACTCGCCAAGTTCTTTGTTCCCCACTGCACTAATCAGCTTACAGCTTGTGACTGCATACACCATTATGATAAGTTATTGACAGACTCTGATTTCTTTGATACTGATGTTCATCAATAAATGCGGGTTTTTGTCTGATGAATAACAACTGCTTACGGTGACCAACCCGAGGTCTTCTCCTTATAACTTATGCTAGAGGTTTCAATTCCAGTATAAGTTCGAGAGCCATTCGAACTCCGAGTATTACAATATTTCAACCTGGGAATATATACTGTTGCACTTTAGACAAGATTAAGACGAAATACCTCAAAATAAATTTGGACCGAGAACAAATCAAGACCTTCGGGGTCCATTGCGCCAACCCAACTAAAGAAAAGGAAACTTGGACGGCCGTCGTGGCTCAGGATTCTGAGAAGGCGAACGAGTGATTTACCATATAACAGGGGTCGTTGATTAGTAAAAACGAAAACGTATACGATCAACTTAACTTACTCGTCATCTCTCCATTACCGGTGTGCTATGCGTTCGTTGGTGACCTACCAATTCGAAACAGATAACGCACCTGCGGTCACATTTAGCGCAACGCCATCCGAGCTCGTTACCACGACCTGTAACACCTTTGCGTACCACGCGCTTGAGTTCACGGTGGCGCAGCTGGCGTTCATCGAATATTTGGACGTTCATCCGGATCGTATTCCTCCAAATGGTCTGGTTCAAACCTACCCCCGCCCATGATGTAAGATCGATATCGCAATACGAAAGGCTCGCTTGAATAACATCATGGTATCTCGCCTTCTGTTCCCCAGGTTTCCGTTAACCTGGTTTGAGGTGCATCAACGAGACTTTATCTTGACGCGGTGTGACGACCTGCGTCGTATCCCGATAACCTATTAAGCTAGATTGGACGGTGTGGCCACCACACCGACAGAGCCATTCATACTAGGCTGGCCAGGAAGAGATCTGACAAATCAGTCTCCTGGCTATCCAGGTTAGGGGTTGAAAGAAGGTTGACATCTTTTCCGAAAAATATACCAGTTCTGGTACACTGCCGCTCACCCTCTGCCTTGCGCCACAGACTTTTCAGTCAAAGGCTTTAGTTGAGAACCCTAATCGTTCTCCTGTCTAGGTCTGGGAGTCCTGGCAGGATCTCAGCCCACACACAACCATGAATATTCATAACACCATTAATTCCATACTACGTTGGCCGTCTCACAGTATAAACCAAGTCGTCCTGTCTGTTGCATATAACAGGGTGACTAGGCGAAAACATGCTACTACTGACCCCTACTCCACCGTCCTATCAAACTTAGTTCTAAGGCCCCTCCCTATCCTCATTTATGATGATTACTCTACAGGTCCCACAATAGATATAGTTAGTCACAGTAACACTGTGTCGGTAAGTCCCATCGCTTATCATTCAACGTCAGATCTCCCTTGTCCCTTGCTTAGCCCTAGCATGCGAATTAATCTAGGTGGTTTCAAAGTTCGCACTCTAAAACAGATAGGTCAACAGACAGCTCTCGAGCGAACGTTAGACTCGTTGAATTTCGACGTCTGCTGTATCTTGGAGACTAGAATCTGGAACAGTGATCAACGTATGGAACTAACAGCACCCGTACTGTCCATCCGGTAGTGGTTGCGCATTTCGGGTGACTACGTGGCCGCCACTGTCGGCTATGCTTGGGTAGATATAGTCTTCCACACGACAGCTACAGCCGCAGTGCTAGATTGAACTCTTGTTAACAGTAAACTGTGTGTCGTCCGCTTAACAGATTCTACTAAGGCCAGCTCTATACACAAAATCTTCATAAATCTCATTGTATCCGTTTATGCATCAACTGACTGTAACGACATCAGTGTTAAAGTCACCTTTTGCTCGGATCTGACCATTCTACTCCGGTCTAAACATGGTTCCGATATAGTTATTTTGACCGGAGATATGAACGCCCAGATCGGCTGCCTTGGTGAGGCCAAGTCTCGTTTAGGTGGCAGGTTTGGGATGGCATCATATTGTTCAGATAATGGCGGGCGATTGTTGCACTTGCGTGCCAAACATAGGCTACTTTCATTCGGCACTGGTTTTAGACACCGTGCATGTCATTGTTATACTTGGTGCCCACCTTCTCTAAATCAGGCCTGGTATCAGATAGACCACGTAGTTGTTAGTTGTAGGTGGTGTGGTTCGATTCAGTACTGTCGGTCTTAGTGAATCACGTATTTGGATTGGGACTATGCGTTGGTACGCTATCGTTCTTACTTTTGCTGGGCAAAGACTTCACCGACAGCAACAACTGGTTGTTGAGAAAATGGCTATACCATCGGTAAAGCATAGGTATCAAATTAGCTTAGAAATCTGCTTTAATAGTTCTCCTTCCAAAGATCCTAACAGCTGTTGGACCGTGATCTCACAGGTCATTCGTGATGCAAGTACTGTAGCATGCGACATGGGAGTACATGGGTTGAACAGACATTGGATCTCGGATAAACCCCTGGAGTTGTTAGAAGTTAGACTGTATATTCTTCCTGGTAGTTCATATAATAAGTCTAAGAGATATCCGTAGGAAGCTGAAACGTAGCCCAAAGGCTGATTATGAGGCTTGGTTAATGAAGAAAGTTAGGGAAGTAAAGACCGTTTTTGTTTCAGAGAACACTAGCAAACTCTTTAAACTTATCCATGCTACTGGTCCCTGGCGACCGTCTGTCAGTGAAGCTATCAGAGAGACAGATGACACACTCATCGATGATAAGTCCGAAGGATTGGAGCGGCGAGCTGAACACTTTGAGGGTCAATTTAGCTGGCCTCCTGCTTCTACCGTGTTGCCGCCACAAACTGGTCGGTAGATTTGGAACCGCCCACGGAGACTGAAGTTCGTAATTGCATTTCGGCTCTCAAACGTAATAGGGCTGCTGATCCAGATTATCTAATTACTGGCACTTTTCAAAGAAGATGGGGGCGGCGTTAGTAGTGGCTTCGACCCAGTTAGTTTAACTTGTATGGACGGCAGGGATCATCCTTCTAAGCTGGGGTCACTCGGTAATAGTACCCATATTCAAGAAAGGTAATAAGGACTCTTGTGAAAACCATAGGGGATTAGTCTGATCCGTCATTACTAGGGTTCTGAAAACCATTATACTTTGTCGACTCACTGCAGCTCGGGAAGCAGATATTAGGGAAGAAAAGGCAAGGTTTCGCTCTGGACGTGGATGTATAGGTCAAATCCTTCCTCTTCGTCAAATTCCAGAGCAGCGTCACGTGTACCGCCCACCAACGATTGCCGTATTTCTCGACTATAAAGATGCGTTCAATTCGGTGGATCAATCTAGTTTTAGAGTCTCTTAAACGCAGAAATGTACCGATCAAGTTTGTGAACATACTATCGGTGCTTCATTCTCACAGTTTAAATCAGACTTGAGTTTACGGTGGATTGTCCGACGGTTTGGGCACCAGCGGTGGCGTACGTCAAGACTGTCTTCTTTCACCAGTTTTATTTAATTTTGTGATAGGCGATGTAATGGAGGATTGTCTCTAACAGTCACAGGATACCGACGTGGACTTCCTACTTGCTGGAAGGCTGAGTGATGTTGATTATGGTGACGACAGGGTGTTGCTGTTTGACAAATTTCGTACAGCACAAACTTAGAAGTTCTCCGGCGCTCTGCTAAATGCTTCGAAATGTGCATTGCAGCCTCCAAGCGTAAAGTGCTTCTACCGTGGCTTATTGTCAGATAATGAAGTTATGGAGGTGGTTGACCAGTTTGTTTGCTTTGGAAACTACAGTCGCGTTGGGGCCGATGTGAGGAATGCAATGGAGGTGTGTATGTCTTAGGCTGAGGTGTTGTTCGTTGATCTGGGTCAGTTGTGGCGAAAGTGAGATATCCCTCTGATGCTCAAGCGTCGCTTGTTTAAAGCGGCACTGAGGGCTGTGGTATTTAACGGCAGCGAAACATGACCGCTCACGGTAGAAAAAAAGTGAACCTTCTCCAGGTATTTGAACACCGTTGTCTGCGTTCGATGGCTTGTATCGGGTCGCACCAGCGAGTAAGCAACTGGTAGGTAAGGAGGCGGATGTTTGACACTGATTGTGAAACGGGTTCTTTTATCCAGTTACTACATTTGCTCAGATTTAGATGGTTAGGTCATGTACTCAGGATGCCAGATAGTCGTCTACTACATCGAGCACGCCTTGCTGACGCTGCGGACGACTGTTGTAGAAGAATGAAATTGTTCACGAAGGGGTTGTTCACTGTAGATCGAGTTCGTCTTTCGGGCTGGGGCCCTCGCGACTCTCAGAGTCAGTGGCTGGAGACGTTAGATGAGATGGCGGCTAACTGAACTCATTGGCGTGAATGTTGTTGTTTAGCTACGTTGTGTGTGTGAAGAGAATGCATTCAGTGATGCGAAGCAGTGAAAGCCGTAAGGAAGCTGTCTTGCTTGTGACGCCTTACTTTCCCTTACAGCTCGGTTGTTTGTTTGCAAGGTGTAAGCGCTTGGATGTTGTATGTTTTAACCTAAATGTAGTTTTTTAGCAGTTAAGTCCCTTCCCGTCCCCTCCATTTTTTACTCTCTTCTCATACAGGTTTTCTTCTTTTATCCTTCGTGGTTGCGTGGCAATTTAGCTTCAGTGTGAACCACTGATGTATTACGGTCTATGATGATACTAATGATGAGTTAAGTTTTCTGCAGTTAACATGCAAACGTTGTTCAAGTGAGGTGAAAGCGAAACAAATACACATGTCAACAAGCCATTGCGATCTAAATCTGGGTCACCTCTAAAACTGTGAGGTACTTCTACCGCTGAGTTGTTGGATACCAGTCGTAGTTGTCAAGAAACCAAGTGGTACACACCGTAGCTGTGTTGACTCGTTTTCTTGTCTGGTGACACACTAGACACTCACGGATATTTATTGTTCCCTTCTGTTGATCGGTGTATGAACCGTCTGTCCATTTGGACCTCGCAAATGCGTACGTCCTGTTAATATTCTCTGAGAACTTCATGGCAACCTTGATATCATCAGCGGCTGTTCCAGTGTAACTAGCCGCCATTTGACGTGCAGACTGCTGCAGCTGCTCATGGACAGATTGTCGAATGATATACCAGATGCAGCAACTTAACCGGAGGAAATCGTCGTACATCGGCCTGATAGTGATGAAATTAGAAAAACTGGGCCGGTTCATTGGCTGCATTTTGTAGGACGGATTTCGAACCCGCCAGAACAAGTTCGAGCACTCAAAATGGGCCAACCTTGTTGTCACCAGAGTGCAAATAGACCCTCGAGGAAATCCAGGTGAAGCGCATATCGGACGTGCTGTTGACACAATACAACTCTAGGCTGGTTGCAAATCACTTGACAAAGTATAGCATTTAAAACATTGGGTTTCCTTAATCCATTTAGTCAAAACAGAGACAAGACATATATCGCGAGATGTTAGCAGTTCGATTTACTATCTTCAGTCGCCAACGTAAAATTAGCAAAGTTTATTCAACTTGCTATACGCAGTTTGTATGAAATTTGCTAGTTTTACGTTGGCGACTGATGAGAGTAAATCAAAATGTTAACATCTCGCGATATGTCTTCTCTCTGTTTTGACTAAAAAGTGTAGCATGCTTGGTGAAACTCTCCTGTTACCCGTCGATGCCATTTCATTCAAAACCTTATCGGTAAAAGTCAGTAAAGAGCCCATAAGAAATATCGTCCTGAGAACATCGCCATTCTAACTCACAAAAGCCATGCCGATTCAGGTCTATTGAAAAAACCAGGGTAAACAGTCAAATTCATTGTAGACATGAATACGCGATTTAGGATGCCCTGTTCACTACAAAACTGTGGATTCGCCACATAGACCAGCCAGTGTTACCATTTTATTCAGACCAGCGACTATCGCAAACTATGTTACCGAAAACATTCAATCTACAGAATTTTCACGTTGACAGTATCGGCAAAAACAACCGGCATTCCTTTTTTAACAAGACGTTGAACATGTCACTGGCGAACATCACGTAGCCTCTTCCAAATTAATCCTAGGTTTGAAACATGAAAATAGCTTTCCAATGTTATAATGAACAAATCGTGATCGCTGAACACGGTTCTGAAATCAGAAGTGGAATATATCGTTTTACGGGTGCACATTCGCTGAATTATGCAGTTTGGAGGTTCACCAACTAGATTACTCGGAGCTTATCTCAAACGTTCGTAAACCTCCAGTTTTTCTGTTAGGTTATAGTTTATTATACGAAACTCTTTACATAAACTATTTCCGCGTAACCCACTAAGCTCGTTTTTCACACCAATCCTTCTTGATGCACTCAGACAGAAATTTTATGGGACGCGAATCGAACTTTCTGCTCTTGAGTACATCCTTCCGAAAAGGTTGAATTGTTATGGTTGTTTCTACCCGTGCAACATCACTTCGTTACTTAAGGTACTAAACGTAACTTGTCTTATCGTTTCACTGTCTAGAGTGTGCTTAGTGCATCGTGCGTCATTTGCAAGTGCTAAGGTTGGCTGCTACTGATGCGTCATTGATTGTTGGCAGCATCGAGATCAGCCTATTTCGCCTATCGACAGCAATTCAGGTTCGCATGTGCTTTTTCGCAAACTGACTCATTTGTACCAAAGTTGCTGATCATAAAAACAACCTTATACAAAGCTACCCTAGTGAAACAGCTGGATTCCGGACAGCAGGTAAGGTAGACTGCTTGTCTCTATACCGTCTGTGAGCTACCGGCTCACATACAGCGCCTTCACAACCGGAGCTCGGAAACCGTGTGTTGTGGGCTCGATTACTCAACTCTCATGCTAACCCTTCAAGCTGATGTGCTTTGCCCCTGCTGTATGTTTTATTTCCTACTATCAAATCCTCGATTCTGTCATTTTAATCCGCTGTATAATACTTGTATTATGTTTGGCTGGTGCGAGATGTTGGACTGAATCCTTTTTATCAATCTTACCGTGCGTCATTATTGATACACCTATTACATTGCGTGATGGTAACGACCGTTCTGGATTGGATGCAACCAAATCACACGACACACATCGGGTTTAAGTGTTCATTGACAGCCCAAGGTTGGTACGCAGAATGTACCTCTTGACAAACAACATGAAGTATAACCTTTTTGTTATCTATTTTGTGTAACTTGCAGTCCGTTTGAATTAATATATTTTGACTACTCTTGCGTTTCCAGCAGAGAGACCTTATCTGTGTGAACCGGCTCGACATTCTTTTTTTTCTGCTTTCGTTCAGAAAACAACCGTCCGAATCTTGCGCATTGGACAGGCTGTCCCAGTCGTTGCTGGACTCGTGTTACCAAGAGAACGTCGTTTTGAGTTTCACGGATTCCGTCCATCATGTTCTGGAAGAATGTAGGTTCCTGGATGGTGGTGAACTGTTGTTTCAATTCGGAACGGCTTTCGATGGCTTTCCGTATCACTTTCCATCAGCGTTTGTTTAGTCAATGACACATGTTGTAGCAGCACATTCATCCGTCAGTAGCAGTTCGGAGCACAGTGAGCAGAGTCGAACTTCGGTGCAGTGGAACCTCCCTACAGCGACCACCATTCGGAACCTGGAAAGTGGTCGCTGTGAGGAGGTTTGACGGACAGCTGTTAATTAGGTAGGCAATGACGTCCTGAGAAAGATTTAAAAAAATACATCCGTTTTCTTTGTACTCTCTGTGTGGACTGTTTACCATTGACAATGACATATTTGTTAAGTGTTTATTGTCTCCGACTGTTCGCGTACGTCCCCCTGCGGATCATAGTGAGGTACAAGTTCAGTTTACTCTCCAGTCAGTCGAATTCGAACAGACAGCGTAGTTTCTCCTTTCAGCTTGCCTTCTTCCATCATCCGTTTCCTCTTCTCTGCCCGCTTTTCCTTTCCCTACATCGCCCAGATGTTCAAAACTGCATTACACATCATTAAATGAAATGTGCTGCCGCACACAAAACGTACATCGCCTTGTTTAGTTACTCTTCCAGTCCCTGGCCTCAAGGCCTAAGCAACGTAGAGCAGTGTTCACCTAAGACAACTCTTCTACTACTGGGACTCTCTCGGATAGTTTTGTTTCATCTCCATGACTTCACAGTATTCAAAATATGGTATAACGGTAGAGATCGAAACTTCATCCCGTATTGTCACCAGCCATCCGACTGTATCGTATGAAGAAAATCTTACTCACGGCGCAGTTCCGCATGCTCACTTGAGGCCTTCAAGTATGCCGTATTGAAGTGGTTTTCTTTCACACATCAACTTAATGGATTGAATGACTCCCGATCACAAAGGTTGGACAATGAACGTTATGTTTTGGAATAGGAAATTGGTTCATTTGACATTCTGCTTAAGCGGAACATTTACCAGACAAACTCAATAACTTTTTTCTGCAGATGTTGCCTTGATTTCCTCACCCTAGAGTATAGCATCCTCTTTGTCACCCATGCCACACAGAGTTGGTAGGTCTCGGATTTTGAACCTTCCGCTTCTTGCTTCATTGAAGCATCAGCAGTGTTCTTTTATCTTCCGTGCTGCATGAAAGTAGGACCAGTTCACGCGCCACTTGTGGCAGTTAAGCGTCAGTGGCAACCACTGATGTATCGCTATCTATGATGATGATGACGTTTAGGCTTTCCTTCTTAACGTTTATCCCCCTTTAACATGACGCTTTGCTTTCGGAAAGCGCAACTGTAGACTGTAGACTACTTAGCCCGTTTATTCACACAAGTTACATACACATCTGCGCCCTATTCGGAGAATGCACTTCAGCTCATATTGTTCGAATAAATCTTGAAGGACAACAGTTTATCGTCCAGTGAAAGCCAGCTACGCGAAGAACAGGCAGGATTTCGATCCGGTGGGGGTGCGCTGATCATACGGATCTTGGAACATCGGCGCTGTCACAGATAGTCGACAGTCGTGATCTCTTTGGACCTAAAGGCTGTTTTCGACTCAGTTGTTCGTAACGTTCTCTGGAGCTGTCTCCTTCGTAATGGATTACCAGGGAAGTACGTGAGTCTATTGAGATCACTGTATGCTCACTCTGCAAGCAGGGTGAGAGTTTATAGACAACTGTCTCGGGCGTTCATCACTTCTAGTGGTGTTCGTCAGGGGTGTCTGATTTCCCTCTTCCTGTTCAATTTTGTCATGGACGACATTCTGGAGGGTGCACTTCGAGATTACCGTGGGTTTGGCGTTGAACTTCTTCCTGGCACTGGGTTGACAGATCTGAAGTATGCAGACGACATTGTCTTACTCAGCCCCCCTGCTGAAAACATGCAGACCATGCTGGACAGGTTGAGCGACCGAGCTGGTTTGTATGGAATGCGCTTCACACCTTCAAAGTGCAAAGTGTTGCTTCAAGACTGGGGCATTTCCATCCATACTTTCTTCATTGCAGGTAATCCGCTTGAGACTATGAACAGTTTCACATACTTGGGTAGCACTCTGTCGTCAGCCTGTTGTGATGTTGCTGATGAGATATCAGCGTGGATAGCAAAGGCACGCGTTGCGTTTGCTAAACTGCCTCATCTGTGGCTTCGAAAAGACGTCTGGTTGTCGCTGAAAGGGATGGTATATAATGCCTGTGTGTTCCATTTTGCTTTATAGTTCGGTAACGTGGCCTGTTCACAAAGATGATATCAACAGACTTGCTGTGTTTGACCATCGTTGTCTCCACCACTTGGCGCATATTAAGTGGACTGATCGCGTGAGAAACGTGTCCGTTCGCCCGCGCGTATTCCGGAATGCTCGGGATGCGTGACTAATTGGTCACCTAATCACGTTGCACAGCTTTGCAATGGTTGGGTCACGTACTTCGTATGTCATCTGATCGTTTACCTTACCGGGCATTATATACTGAGGCCACTGACAGTTGGGTAAAACCGCGTGGTGGTCATGCAACAACGTGGTCACGAAATATGAAGACCTTGACTGCTCCATTGAGCAAAGTGTGTAGATGTCGCCTGCCTGGATGGGGTCCTCGTGATCACTCAGACCGCTGGTTAGAGACGCTATCCGAGATGGCGATGTGTCGCAGTCAATGGCGTACCTATATCTATACAGTTTCTAGTTCCTTCGCCTTGTCTTCTTTTACTAATTATCAACCTTCTTAGTAACGTTTTCTTCTAGGATAGTCCACGTCACTATTGAGGTGAGCGGCGGCCCGAGACACAGTACCTTTTGGTCAGGCTCATGGCTGTTAGGATGATGATGATGAAGTCGTCCTATTCAAACTTGCACGGTGTTTCGATGGAGCTTTACTTCTGACATTCGCTAACCGATCATGTAGCCTCTTACGCACCTATTCTTGGTTTGCGTTTCTTTGGTGCTTCTTAAACTCTTACGTTCTATTAATTGTCAGTTTCGTGTTAGCGAGCAGTTATGTTGAAGACCTGAGTTTTATTTATTCCACTGAGGTCGAATATAGATCACAACAGCTCTCCACAAACACTGGAATCGCCTTCATTTTCTCTCTGAGTGTGAGATATTCTCCTTTGAACCCGACCATTTCACAACGTCCCTCTATAATGTATTGTGTATTTACAGCGCAGCCAGTTTACCATTTACCTGCAATTCAAAGTCCCAGGTTCGTTCTCAGAGTGTCGAATAAAATTTCATTCATGATGCCCATGTGGCTGACCAAAATGTACCGTAACTCGAATCGGTGCTCACTGTAACAGTGACAGAGTATCCAGGGGATAAAAGTTATCAGAAGGAAAAAACGGAAAAACGAACCTCAACGGAAGATAAATGCAGGCACGTCACTGTCTCCGATATATCGCCATATCGGATAGGGTTTCTAACCAGCGGTTTTTGTGATCATGAGGTAGCCTACATCTGCTCACTTTACTCAGTGGAATCATCGAGGTCTTCCTATTTCGAGATCACGTCGTTGTTTGATGACGACACGGTCCTATGCCGTCCTTAGTGGTCTCAGTAGATGACGCCCGTTTCAGCAAACGCTAAACAGACTTGAGGAGTACGTGACTCAATCATCGTAGACTGTACAGTCTGATTATCTCACCATTTGATTGTGTGTTCGGAGCGTTTTGAATTACGCTTTGGCGAACGGCTGCGTTGCTCACGCGATCGTTCCCCTTAATGTGGGCTAACTGGTGAGGACAGCAGCAATTAAAAAACGCCAGATCTGTCGACACTTTTGTCATGAACAGAGCACGTTTCCGATCCATAGGGCAAAACAGAACGCACACAAGTGTTACTTAACCTTTCTAGTGAATTATCAAAAAACATCGGGACGAGAGTGCCCTAGTCCTGAAGCAACACTTTCTACTTTGAAGGTGCGGGGCATATTCCACCTTGTACAGCATTGTATCATTGTCTTTGATTGGGGGGCTAAGCAAATGATTTCATCCGCGTACTCCGTGTTAATCGACTGTGTCGGGAAGAAACTCTGCACCATCCTCGCCAGGTTCTTCAAGGACACCTTTCTGATTGTCGTCCGCGACAAAACCCAACAAGAATGAAGAGGTCGAACCCCACTAGAAGTGACGGACGTCAAAAGCGGCTGTCCACGAATTCACTTGACTTGCAGAGTGAGTGTACACCAATCTTAGTAGATTCACGTGTTTTTCCGGGACTTCTTTAGGAAGGAAACTGTTCCGGATAACTTTACGTACAACCGAACACGAGGTGGTCTTTAGATCTAGGCGATCATTATCATAGGTTACCTGTAGGTGTGTCGATAGTTCAATAGCCGTCGCATACTATTAGTGGGGGCAGTGCATTCCTCACCAGCTTGTTCATGTATCCGACTTCTCTTGGGTTGGTAACCTGCATCGTGGTTGTTCCTGACAGTGACTAGTATTCGCTATGGAGAAGTTGGGGATGCAAAACAAATGATTACTTTTTAACTGTTAAGGTTTTGATGACTACAGAGTTGTGCAATAGGCGTTTTGTGAAATCAAACCCGAGCGATCTCTGCTGGGGGACTGTTGTTCATTAGTCTAGTGGATACTTTGACTTGGTCACCATTCACACTTGATATTACCTACCGTATGCAACCGGTCTTAGTAGGGTTTCGTTTTGTTGGAGTTCGTCGTTCGTGCCTACACGTTCCTGCCGCGAGTAGATTTTTGGTGCATACTTTTACACATTGATCACTGCGCCATTCGACACGGTCGAATTGTCACGTGTGCACCTTCAGCCACGATTGCTTATAGGTAGTACTCAAGTTTTTAGATGGAAGCACCGTATTTATTCTGTTATTCCTACTATTGTATGTCAATAACACCCACAACCAGTTTGTGGAGGTTAAATAGCAACGTGAGTCAGACGTTGACTGTGAGCGAACGATCCTTAAGGCTGTTGTACATACAACTATTGCTGGTTTCGTTTACCAGTCACATTGCTTAAGAGTCCATTGGCCTGTGAAAATCTTTACGCAGAACTCGCCTATCGTCGACCAACCATCTAGTTTGTGGTGAACAAAACGTCGTAGCTTAGTCCTCACTACGCAATAGTTAAACTCCCACCTGCCTCATTTCAATCTGATTGGTTTATCTTATTTTGATGTGGCAGTAGGAACTCAAGCCGCAACCTGCTGATTATGGTTGGTTCTCATTGTTTGGGCTGACTCGTTAAGTATGACCAATACTGTGTGCTCATCTTTGATGAAGTCTTGAGCGCTATTCAGCTTACAGGGTTCTGCTTCATAGAGTGGGACGAAGCCTGTTGCCATGTTCAGTTGATTCATTCAAGTCGAGTGTTTGTCCGGATTACATTTCTGTTCCTGTATGCTTCATAGTCCTGTGACCCTTACTATTTCTGATCGGAACACTGTTATATGTATTTTTCTCATTTTATTCTATCCTCTCTTGATATCGTCCATCGCGTAAACAAATGTTTCATCTTTGGAGCGTACTCATGGGTACTATGGCTCGAGCTGCCATTAGTCTTGAGGATAGTTCACGAAACAGAAGTATAATAACTGAGTACAAAGGAATGGAGAAGAACAGGGAAAGGCACATCAATACGATGGGGCTTTATAAAGAAAAAGTATCATCAACCTTGCAAATGCAGACTCGCCATTGACTGTGATACACCTTCGACGGACTGTCATTTGGGTCACATGGTCGTTTGGTATTGGCCAACTGGTGGTCGAATACCTATTGTTCATATATATTTTCTGCACGCATGTGGTAGACTTCTAAACTCTCAAGCAAAACATAAGCAAAAATAGTCACATCTACATAAGCACTAAATGATTCCTTTGATCTGTAAAATTCCACTGCCTCTACGGACAATGGAACTTGATATATAGCACTCAGTGTGTAAAATGTTCCACATCCGCTTACAATCTTGTGAACAGAAATTAGGTACTCAGGTAAGACATCGTGTGTTGACTTAGTTTTCTCTGATTGTCTCCATTCATCTCTGTACTCATTTGTGTTGCTTACTCTGTGAAACGATTATCGGGACCGTTTCTATTCTCGTCCCGTTCTGTGCATCTAGACAAGACGCTGGAATCCCGGCACAATACCAGCTGTCATGAAAACGTTGAGACCGCGGACAGCAATCATACAGTAACTTCCACCGGACCAGAAGATCATGTTCTCGTTATCAACTCGTGTTCAAACGGATCACGAAAAGAGGTCGGCTCCGGCTTTCCTACGATTCCAGACCGTTTGCGTCACTGGGTCACTGCAAAGGCCAGTCTACCGTTCAAAACATTAGCGAAACAAATGCATGTCAGCTCCTCGTTTCGAGTGGAGAAAAAAATTGCTCAAGCCATGGACGAGTTGGGCCTAATTCCGCTGAACGTTATCCATCCGAGCGAATGTGGCACACAGTCGTCTGTTGCTGTAAAATCCGAAAATGGTTGCTCTTTTGTACCTATTTTGGATACCCGCATCAATACGCTTAATGAGAAAACTCAATCGGATTCTGTTTGCCTCAAACTACCATTGGTCAAAGAACAATGCGAAAATCAATCGTCCATGGCACGGCCTCACTGTTCGGAGGCAGCTCATGTTGAATGCGCTAGCCTCCGTCGGAATTCATTTAGCCGAAATGCGCGTTCCTTGTCTACCGTTTCTTACACAAATGGTAAGTTTTTAGCTCTTCTGTGTTTTCTCAGTCGCAGTAGTAGGTCTGATATGGTACACTTGCCTGCACTTTGTTTGCCGTTTATTTGGACGCACATCAACTTATGTGCATTGAAGTGTCAGTAAATCGTCAGAGGTCAACTGTTTTGTATCGAACTCATAATCACGTTTGACACACGAAACGCGGGTTCTATTTGTTACGTGTCTAAATGTTATTCTTTTTTTGACAATCTCAACACCAGCTTCTTTGTGACCTAGTGATTCATCCTTTACGCTGAATCTAAATACTGAGTGCAGGTGTTTATACAGTAAAATGCAAGGTATGTAACGTTGTGTTGTGGCTACGCAGTGTTAGGTCTTAGTTGTGCGTTTGAATAAAACGAGAAAATAAAAGAGACGTCATCTAACGCACAATTATTACTTGAACTTAGGTGATTTTTCTGCACTGACAACCAAACAAATAAATTCACAATGCGAATTTGCAGGGTTATCACCAGTCGCTTTGAGTCTGGCAAATATGATTGATAATGTTTGATCGAAAGGTTGTCTACGGGTTGTTTGATCGATTCACGTTTAAGGCGCATATCTTCCTTCAGTACTTGGTTGTTGTTGTCTGTCCGTCAATTACGAATCATGTATTGAGCAAACTGGTTGTGCGAACAACTCAATCTAGTAAAACTATTTTCGGGATTATTAACTTATGTAAGGAAAAGTCGTGGCATCACCTGCGAATACCAGCGATTGGAAAGAATTATGAGACATTTAAGTTGTGAAGTGAGCGTGCGCTACTCTATTCCTGATCTCTTCACAGTGTACCTTGTTGTCATTCGATTGTTGGAACGACGCAACCCTCCGCATCACTCCTTGAAAGTCCTTTCGTATTTGGTATTAACATACTCTCTCCTCATAATCGTCAAGTCTCTCTTATTGCTGCTTTTTCATTCCGTTTTACCATTTTCATTATCCCTGTCTGCATAAGTGGACCCTCGGCCAACTGGCAAGGTCCCGGTCTGTCCATAAATACACTACCCTACCGAATGTTTTGGTGCATCAGCATTTACTATCATATAACGATCGTGTTATTTATGGACTTGGTGCCACTTCCGTTTAAGTTACTGGTGCCGTAGAGTCCATAAGAAGTTGTTCATTCTGTTGAGGTAGTTTTATGCTCATTCGACATGCCCAGTGATCATTTTTGGCTAGTTATCCGGAGCATTCACTTCAGGTGATGTCAGCTATAGGTGTTCGCCTTCCATTTTCTGTTCAACTCTGTAATGGACGGAATTCTCGATGCGCACTCGAAGTCCATTGATCTTGATGGTTTATCTTCTTAATGTCATGGTGACTGCTATAACAAATGTTAAGCCCTTGTGACGAGGATATACTGAATATGTTAGACGGCGGAGTTGATCTGTATATATAAAGTTCGTTCTGCACTTTCACAGCTCACAGTATTGCTTCAAGGCTCAGGCTCCTTCAACCCTGTTATAGGTAGGCCGATCGTAGTTCGGGACGTTTTCTCCCACCTCAGTAGCACACTGTCGTCAGATTGCGTTGTTGCTTACGGGTTGTCTCTTAGGGCATGTTTTCAACTCCTGCATTATCATAATAGTGTACTGGCTCATGTATGACATGTATGTGATGCTAGGCATTTCACACCTAGGAATTAATCGGAGCTTGCACTCTAGACCGTGTGATTAGTAGTTGGCATCGCTGCCGCAGTTGTCTTGTGTTTGTTTCGTGTAGTTTGTTTTGTTGATTTTTTTACGCGGTTACCTTTGATGTTGGCCGTGTACCGGCATCCATATGGTCACACTGTCTTTTGGATACAGCAGTTCTCCTCTAGACAGGCTGCTGACAGTACCCATCGAGGAAGAGAAGAACCCAGATCAAGCATCAGCAGTACACAAGACACTTGGTACATTTCGTTCTTCTGAAAATAGCTATTTGTGATAGTTTGTATAGTGCACTTCCCTCTCTGAATAACACTCAGTTGATGCTGTATTTTATGCACTGTTTCTAAGACGTTTATGATGTTGTTGGTGGTCGTGTGTAATTTAGTAGGCTAGAAGCCGGGTGATGTCCCCGGTTCATCACTAATGTCTTATCTGAAACGTGTGAGAGTGACTGAAATGACATTGGTTCGTGTAAAACCAATGAGATAACCACGTATCCTCGACAACATGGAACAATCCTGGCTGTCTGCAGAAGTATCAGACTAGCTGTCTCATACAGATAGGAGCCCAGGCTTCGGGGGACGAAACTGCGGTGATTGACGTCGTGATGTATCCGGACGGCAATGGAACTGAATTGGGGCCTGATCTGTGGTTCGTAGTTTTATCTGAAAGTAGACCATGATTCCTTGATCCCTTACTTTATCTAGAAACTCCACGGAACCGGTGGAATATATTTTTCTTCGAGGTGCGGTTCTTTTTTTAGAGGATTTAACTGTGCATCGTTGTTGCATACTTTCAGTCCAAGAGGCAGCTGGCGTGTTTTAGAGGATAGGCTGAGAGCGTGCAACAGTCACATGCAAGCCAAGTGCGCATGAGGGCAAACGTACGTACATCAATCATGATTAAGCTGATAGGTCTGTGAGAAATGATACGCAAGCACGGATTGGGCTATCCAAACATTTCGCCAGTGCTCAGATAGGTGACATCCTAGACTAGAGGCGAGTATGTTCTAAACATTTTAGAGTGTGTGTGGCTCTGCTACCTTAACTGTTCTTGTTTTATGACAAAGCGGCTTCACACCGAGGCGTTGAACAAACTAGGCACATACCACCGCGCGATCGGATTCCACACGAGTGCTTCAGATTGACTCACAGCCACATCATCGTTAATTTGTGACCGTATGATCAATCTGCTGTGAGGGTTGTGCTAGCCGAAGAAGGGTGTCGAGGGAGTTTCAGGCTCGCAAAGTCTAACTCGCCGTGCAGTGGGACAGTGCACGAAGTTCGCAGTTCTTTGGAGGCAGATGCCCAGTTATGTGGTTCGTGCGCCTATCGAATGGGGTCTATTCATATACAATGTCCGATATGTCCCGCATCAAGTTGCGACGGTAGGAACCCAGTAAACTGAACATCCACCAAGGAAGACAGAATTGGCGCAGTAGACCGGTCGAGCCAAAGAGTCCAAGACTATCAGGGCTGTTGCCGGGGTGTTACCCTTCATGGTACTCGGTCTGCCATTGGCGCCGGTGGTTACTATTAGTAATTCTTACACCTCCCGCAGGATTTCCGCAGTTCCGGGAAAATTTAATGACACGTGCTTGTTCGTTCGTATAACAAGCGAACTAGCTTGCTGACTAAAAGCTGGCGTACATGATCATGTTATCTTTGGGTACACTCTCCTAATGAAAACGTTCTTGTTATCGCCAATGTCTGTTTCACGGCATCATCCGAAGCGCGACAGAATGACGTCAGTAGTCACTTCTCGATTGTCGGCAGACAGCCAATCCGGATCGATAAACAGAACCTTTTCCAATGGCAAGCGAACGCACATCATCACTGATATACACTAGCGCGCACGATATTCTATCTTATCACCGGCCTTGACTTGCAAATTCCGTGTTGCCGTTGTCGTTTTTCTCTCACGGTTTTTGTTCTAAAGTACCTCACACACGTCGCATCTGTTCTCTATGATCAGTTTTCCTCTTTTTTGGCTACCTTGTCTGTCTCCGGTATCACCAGTTCACTATAGACTCTCGCGATGCCTAACTTTTACTTGTTCGCTTTTCCTCGATGGTGCTCAATCTTGTGTGATGTTCATTTATTGTGTTTTCCACATCAGTTGAAATGGGTGAGCTTGAACCTGGTCGTCTGCGGAGTTCAGTCGCAAAATCAGATGAATCCAGCTGTCTACCTTCAAATGGGCCTTCGGAGCTTAAGTCCTCCCCGCACAGAAGATCCAAAAAGGCTGGCAGGTTCATGTTCAATCGGAGATTGCGCAACGGCCTGCACAGTTTACACTCTCAGGTGAATCGTCAAAATGGACTCACCCGAGTTGGTGAACGTGAAGTGGAGGCCACCCCACCGGATTCGGTAAGCTGCTTTTCTCTCTATTTGTCTGCCTCAACGATGTTTCACATTCGTCACTAACTATCTAGATATCATGACTGTAAATCCCCATTAACCATATTAAGTCATCTTCCTATGACACATGCAGTATGTCACATCATCTTACGAACATGTAACGACACCACTGCACCCACCCACCCACGGTAATTGGTTTTGTTTTCTCGCTCTACTGTATGGCACGTGACAGTGCCTGTGCTCGGTAAATGGGTCAAAAATTTAGGCTACATAGCTGTGTGGATCAATATCACCAACCGTGGGAAAACGATCATTAATCGGCGAAAAAGTGTACTTTCGTGAAATGCTTTCGGATCCACGCTGTGCTTTGTGACCAAACCTGATGGATTATCTCATGATTGTTCGGATCGTAGTTACAAATGAAGTACGAATTAAGCAGCAAAGGAATAATGGAATGTAATTTAAAAGGGGGCCATCTTAGAGTGAATCGAAAGTTTGATTACGTCACAGACACATCATATTTCAATAGGTTACACATACACTTTGCACCCGTGGTGAAGTCCCTTCTGTAGGCAGCATTTTATGTCACAAAGCAACGCATTTTTGCTGTTCTGTTGCGGTTCAAGACTTTGAATAGTTGGTTCAGATTATAAGCAAACAGATATAGCCTGATCTCACACCAGCTGAATATGTTTTGCAAAGTTCTATATCTTTCTGTAGGTTTGTGTGACGAATTGAAAGACGTGCTTTAGGGAGCCGTGAACACATTCCGGTCGTAGTTGTCTAAAGTACTGTGTTTCGTGACAAAGACCTTTACAGCGCTAACGAACCCACCATGTATTGCCGCAGCTTACCAGAGAGGATATTGAATGCAAAGCACACCTCGTCCTCTGGATGCAAATGTTTTTGAGACAGACTGACATTATTACTTTGCTGCAGTATGAGTTAGGGAAAAGTCCTCAATTACTAGGCGTTATGAATGCTCATGTCGTCTCTGTTCGATAGACATTAAACATCTTCGATGCTTCCACAAACACTCACAGTGGTCCTGTATCGATATTTCAAAGTTGGTTGACGGAAGTATAATCCAGGGACGCCGAACTCTAACGTTTGTAGGTGATGCTCCTTGTTGTCACCTCAGTACAGAACTGACCAATATTCGATACATTCTTTGTCACTAAACTGTGATGCAATAGTACAACCAATGGATCATGGAGTTGTTTAGTCTTTTCAACTTAAATTTTGGCGACTGGAGCACATGGTATCAGGATTTGAAGCAAATGCTCGGGATAGAATGGTTGTTAACCTTCTATTTCTCCAGGCGATGCGCTTCGTTAAGCGAGCCTGGTTTAACTCATATCTAATGTTATCGTTGTTGTCTACTGCAAAGCTGTTCCACTACGTGATGAATTCAATCCGCTATGTAAACGTAACAATAGGCAAGCACAACCCGGTCGTAGTGCGCCCCAGCAATGCTGAACGGTCCAAAGACAAACATTGGGCCCGATCTTCGCGACCTGTCCCATCAACTGGCAAATGCTCATATCAAACTGATCGGAACTGATTTTCGATAAGAGCGTACGCTGGAAACTGCCATGGTTTATGTAATGGCTGTCCTGTTGCAAAACAACTCAACATCTCCAGGCGTGCTTTATCGACATTCACAAGCCCCACTGTTCGTCTATACCCGCTCAAGAATTTGTACATCACCTGGCATTTTTGCTGGTATCATGCTCTCCAGGTGTTAGTCAACTGCATGCGGGTGACTCATAGTTCTAAGCACTTTCACAACTGTTTCTTCCCATAGGATGTTCCTGATTGCTCACCACACGCTGTGCAGTGCACCTGCTTGAAATATAGACTACGCTGTCGATGTGAATTTGCATTGTACTGAAGCAGTTAAAGAGTTGTGAAATACTGGCAATAGGTCAGTGTCAAGGATTTTGTTTTCCAACAATCAGATGAAATCTGTGATCAGGCCGTCTACGGAGAAACCTTGATATGTCACCGAAACCCTGCCTTGCAAATGCCCAGACGCGACTGAAAACGACGAAATTGTACCGTTTGATCGCCACTGTGCTAGGGACAGTACCACCCGTTACCAATAAAGAAGCAAATTATGTTGTCGAAGTTTTTCAGCTTCTGCTACAAAGATGCACATACCTCCATGTCATGAACTAACCTGAACATCGATAAATGGATTGAGAATAACACAACGTTACGAGCAAGTTGTAATACTTTATGTTTCAACCACCTCGGGTGGCCTTCCTCAGGAGTGTTGTAATTGAAATCACATTTCAACACTCAATCCATTTATCAATAACATGTTAAACACGACACCCAAACTGTTTGACTTCATTCGTGCTAAATTTGGTGCGGATATCCTTACCTTAACATCACCTGAAGATATTCATGGCCTTTGTTCGTCCCTTCTTACTGGAAACCTTTCAGTTAAATTGTTACCCTGCGTATCTTTGTTTTATACCAGTTTCATTTTTGCCATTACATGGTTTGCAAACGGTGGTTAACTATATTTTGAGAAGACATTGTGCTTCTTCCCGCTATGACTGATTATCGTCTGTTTTGTTAGAAGCACAGGTGAAGCCATCGGTTCTTGGAGGTATGGAGTTTCCAGTCGCTCTATTGTTTTTATACAAAGTCCTGTCGCTGTGGTCTCGCTTTATTAAAACCGCATACTTTTTAGTTCAGACAAGTTTTAGTTTAAAAAAGTATATTACTACCAAACGGTTCCGCCAATGCTTACCGTGGAAGATTGCACATTCTCAGATGTTCCACACTTTTGTTTGCCCCAAGGTTGCGACGTTTTAGGAAGTCAAATGTATTTTTATTGCTCAAATTGCGATCGATTTTTCAGTATGTTTAGTTTCACATTGCTATGTTCGATCTGTTTTTGATCTCAGATCAGAACAGTTCTTGTCATGTTGGCACTTCAGGTTACCGCTTGTGTACATTTGTCTTTTTGCTCGTATTCGTAGGAAGGATCTTTCCATACGTAGCCAAATTCATTGTCTATAACTGTAATCTCAACTTCTTTCAATATTATCCTCTATACAAAGTTTGGTGTTCATCTTGTTTCAAACTGTCCTACCATCAAAAGAGCAACTGTTGTGTTCAATCAGTTGTTCATCAGTTCCACACTGATTCACCTGTCGGTGTTATTGCTACACCGATCCTACGTGGCACGTTGGCTACTAGTCTCCTCATCAGTCTAATGAAAGACTTCCATTCTTTCGTCAAAACTGTTGCCAGCTTCGATAAGTACGTAAACGGTCGAATGTCGTTCACCTTGGTACAATGGATTCAAAATGTTCACGTACTGCGGACAAAACGTGTTTTGTGAGCTTTGGAGCCTGACCATTCGGAACGGCCGGATCACGTTTATAACTACTCCTTTTAGTTCTAGATTCATCACTGTGTTGATGTGTATCCGTTGTTGAACTCCGTCTTGCACGGCCCTCATCTTGATTTGCGGATCACGGTTTTTGCGGTCACTTGAAAGGGTGCACATCATCCATACCCACTGAGTGAACTTTCCAATCCTAAATGCACCCCGCATTGGTGTTCATCAGTGTAAAATGGGTGCGATCTGGTACTCTCCGCTGTATCGTGCATGCAATCTAGGGGTTAGTGTTCACAGTGGGACAATAATCAGCAGCAACCGAGTCCTCGCTAACCCATCACATTGACCGAAGTCATTGAACATCAGCACACATCCGTCACCGCAAGTGGTTTGCGCTGTAGTTCTATCCACGCATTTCATATCCAGTGGTTTCTTTTGTCGTGCTATTTTGTTGTTCGTTCTGAGACCTCGGTGTCAAGCATCGTCTATCTTCTCTTCAGCTTAACAACTGACAGCGTCTGGCATGTGACTCTGGCTGGTTTCATCAACGATCGCGTGCAACTTCTCCTTAGAAGCCGTTATGACCTCATAGTCAACTGAAACTAATCAGTGAATAATGTTAGGAAATGCGAATAGGAATAAACGTGAACCATAACCACCCGAACCCATCTAAGACAACCAAGTAAACAAAACCTCTTGGTACTCAAATCAAAAACAAAATACAACCGCTGGGTGTTAGTATTCATAACTAAATCATGACCTTGATATGAACTGTAGAAAAAGGTTCAGTAAAAGACCAGTACAGGAATCGGCAGTAAGCTGAAAATAAAGTGGTATAAATGATTTTTCGCAGTTGTACCGCAAATTTCACAATTCAAAAATTACAAAATATTTTTCAGAAATATTTAAAAAAGAGTTTCTTGGGGAAATGCAGCTCTTCTCAACAAAATCGGTGACTTAGATTGTGCCAGTGATATCTGCATACTTGATATCAATGGGTAATCAGTTCAAGGAACACTGGGCCGTCTGGCGGTTAATCTATCACGATGTGATATGTGCCTTGTGTAGCTTAAGTACAGTGCTCCTTCGGATCTGTCAGTCTTGTGGCTACACACTTTCTGGTTGATGACAGTCCGGGTTCAGTCTGATTTTTTGTTTGCGTTGAGAATTGTGTCACAGCTGGTGCTGATGTTAGAAAGCGGTCTTGCATGGCACCGAAGTTCTGTTGGCTTTTATCAACCTGAGACACTTTTGGGACTGACCTCACACGATTGTACACCCGGTAGTACTCTGCGGCTTCGATACCTGATCACTCTATATCGATAATGTTCATGGACTGTCTCATTTTGGCAATCCTTGCCTACAGAGCGCCGGCCGCTCTTGATAACATCCTCGCACGAGCAGTGATGAAGTGCAACAACGTGCGTCAAGAACAAATAACTTCCTTTTACACTAAGTGGTTTCACTTCATGCGCCAAGGTGAGTTAGATCCGTCCAACGCACGTCCATTCCCAGGGTGCGGCTGTCGGGTAACTTGTTGTAAACCTTCGGAAGAATACGCTGGTTCTTCCACGGTATATTAAGGCGCCTAATAGAAATCGAATTCTCCCTCTCTTAATAAATAAAACGAGAAATCTTGGAACCGAGAATAATACAACTGTCCCCGTTAGTTGCCCTCATATCTGATCAAAAGACGAGTGCAAAAAGCAATTTTTTTCCATTCCAGAAACGTGTGCGTCAAAGAGAAAGTTACAGAGTATTTATATGATACATAAAGACCTACAAACATTGTCGAATCTGAAGATCGAACGATAGTCATCAAAAGTAGTAGTTAAGGTCACTAAGTCACTAATGAGCATAGCAGAATAAAGTTCGAACAGTAGAAAAGTAGCGAAGATTACCTCTCAACTGTTCAGGACGTTTCCGTTCATTCTTATTGTGTAAAATCGTGTTCTCTAAGACGGAGGTGGTTTTGGACAGAAAAATGGCTTCCCTGACAGAACAGTACATCGGTAGCCTTTGAAACGGCAACGAGTATAAGGAAATTGACATCAATTGTGACTTTTTTCAGTTTATCCTGGCACTTCGAATGGGTTCTAAAGGATGCCAAGTACCGTTGCTTGGAGACGCTAAAGGTTGTGGTCACAAATCGCATCAATTGGAGGGCTTGTTCTCGTAGCTACCGTTCCAAACAAAACAAATAGAAAACTAACAAAGACAATGGAAATTGCGAAACTACCTGCAGTGTAAAACGGATTAAAAAACTTCCTTCACTTGTTTCTGAGGTGTAGCTCGTTTTCCTTTGTTTTTGTCTGTTTGTTTTTTATCCTCTGTGTTTGTTTCATAAATTTGATTTGACTGTCAGTTTGCCTTCAGACGTATGTATAAAAATCGTGTTATATTGCATATCGTCACGCGATCTTTCAGATTGTATTAGTCACAGCATTCTTACTCTATCTGGTAAACTGCTTTCTAGGTTCTTAAAGTTCTGTTTCTCCTATTCTTCTTGAACGTTTTCAGTCTTTGGCTTCACCTACTCATCACAAGGACCATCTCTCCAATGGGATCCTAACAAGCGATGACGAGGACGGATTGGTAGACAGCGTGGAGAATGGTTTAAATGTGATGACTTCAGGGGACTCGGTCCGTAATCACTTGAGCACGGTTAATTCGAGGCGTCGCAGTGCAGACGCGTCGCCATACGCTGGTGAGACCCCTGATGTTTCGGACTCACGATCGCTTATACGACACAACGAAGGTGAAACTGGTTCGGTCGTCAGTGGAGACACTTTTCACTTGAATCGGTTAGGTCCAGATACCAGCGAGACTGATACTGGCGAGTGTTACACTACGGATTCTGGTCTGGACGCACGCACCACTGGGCACAATGTAAGTTCAGTGTGAGCACCATAACTGATTCTATTCATTTTTGCGTATAGTGTGATGAATAATTTTTCTAAATTTTCGTGAGACTCGAGATGATCCGTCAGTTAATCGACAAGCTTGCGTCAGAGGTTGATAATGACGTTTGGCTGCTATGCTTTCAGTCATGAGAATACAAATTCTATGTAGAGATAAAGACGAGTGATTAGACCTTCTCCGTGAAACCCCTATGTGTTAGCTTGACTAAGCACCCCGATTACCAGTTCTTTCATTCGTTGCGATTATAAACTTGATTCGTGTTTACTGTGTTCGAGCTGCCATTCGTCTCAACAGAATATCCCTATAATTTTAATTCTCTGCTTTGAGTTGTATCCGATGAATATTCTATAAGAAAAGCGACTGTTCAGCAAAAAAGATCGGATACCATGAGATCGGATTGAGGTGCTAAGAATGTTGCAGATCTAGGCAAACCACCTTGTTGGGTAACATTCTCCATCAGCGAACGGAGAGATCATCATGCTTCCAATTTAACAGGCGACAATTTCTGAAATGGCTCAACGGTCTTTGCATTTTTTGACTGTGTCGCAGTTCTTCTCGTCCATTGATAACACATGTTTGTAGTGGAACTCATCACCGTGATAGTTTGAGTATCCACTAACAAATACCGATATCTCAATGATAGTCAGTGAGAGGGTTAAGTCAAATGATTTGGATGTTTATTGTTGGCATCGGTGTACTCGCTTAATGCAGTGGCGCTCGTCTGGACCGTATTCTATTCTGTTGTGTTGTGTTGTCCCCTGTTCCGATCCGGGTCCAACCGCATCATGCGTGCCCGCGTATCGACCACACCAAATCAGATCCAATCACGTTCCAGTTCAGGATGATGACTGCGCGCATACGGGCGTTCGGGTGTGGAAGAGAGCTTCCGGGTCGGTGAATGTGTGGACACACTTGTGCAGGTTGGGACAGTGAGCATCACTTAGACTAGACGGCTTGTCATGTGATGGGATGCGTGAGAGGGAAAGACGAGGGCTGTATGTTCTTCTGAGACAATCGCGTTAACCAATAGGTTATTGAACTCACATTAGGCATGATACCGCAATCCCCGTGTCTTAACACGCAATCTCTTCTGCTTGTGAACACTGATTCATAAGTGTAACATTGCACTAGCTGTTTCCGACATCACCTTTTTAAGTCAGGTCAGTATGGCTTAGCTTGTTGCATAACAGACAACTCCGTTTATGAGTAGTATAGTGCGTACATTCGTGAACTGAAGAGCAAGTCTCAACGACAGAAGTACGATGGATCAGAAGCAACTATTGGGATAGTGTGTACGCACTGTGGGAGAGATGCCATCAAGGCGAATGACATTGTAATGCTGCCCAATGTGTGTGAATAACACGTCAGTCGTGCAAACCAGTGTACAGGCTCGTGGTCCTTTGTTTCAACATAACCTATACGGGAGTTCATGCAATAAACCAGTTTGCAGGCCAAACGTTTTTTGCGGTCACAACGACCTTTTTACGTACCCATATCCTCAACAAATAACAACCAGCTGGAGGAGCCCGAGTCATACAACGATCAAAATCTGTTTGACAGCGATGAACTGCTACGATCAGTTTCATTTGAAAGGAGCTGTTGATTCTAAGTGGATCGGGTTGAGCGTTTTCAGAACAATCTTATATGCCTCAATATACTGAGAACCAATAAACTCAACAGATTCTGCACAGTTAGTTACGCTGCGATGTCATAAACGCTTTAAAGATCTAGCAGACCGTATAAACCTTTTTGATCGTAAGTCCGAAGGTAAACATTACATCCGGTGGGAGTCCACGACCGTATACGAAGACGTTGGGCAACACGCATTGATAGGTTTACATTCCCAAATGTCAAAACGAGATTGGTTTACACTGCTATTAAAAATATTCGCAAAATAGATAGATATTGAGACACTTTCGGTCGTCAATTCATTTCTGGAAAGATGTCTTGCAAATTGGTACCGAACAGGCTAAAGATGTATTACAACCGCGAAGTATGACACGCCCAAAGCCTTTCTTCCAAGCAGTCAACGAGAATGAGCTGTGCACCCCTAAAAGATGATGCATGCTCCATTTAATCGAAGCGGGAAAATATGCAACTAGTACAACAGTCACTTAGTGCGTCGAAACAAAATATATTGGCCATGTGCAATATAACTGTCAAAAAGTGGGATAGGGCAACATATTCACAGATACCTAGTTATGTGGGATATTGGTAGGTCATCTTTTCACGTTTCAGCTTGAAGCGTTTTTTTTTGGGAAAGCACATGCACACTGACATCATTTAAGCTGGTGATGTGAGACTGAGAAGAATTTTAGACATGAGAGTAAGAGTGCTTTCTGATTTTGATGAAAACGCCCCTAGCCTGGAGTGACCGCTTTATGGTGCTACTCAGAATAGCCTTGATCTTTTGCCAGTTTGTCTAGTTTTCGTATTTAATGTCTATGTAGAAAATGTCGAATGAGGCGTACTCGTTAAGTGTTCCCAACTCACTTACCATAAAGCTTTCGCGCCTTTTGTCCGATCTGGTGAAATCGACCTACTACTCGGTTTCTAGTCGAATAGTATAAGTCGAAACAAATGATTTTCAGCTTTTGCACAGCACAAGCTATTCGCTGTCATTTGCTAGGTTGCACACTCTCGGGCTACTCAGACCTTAGCAGAATCAACTGAACTAACTGGGACAGGAACGAACGACCGTGGAGTCGGTGGTTGGGGCGTGTTTCAGGCGATAAACTAGCCTACCTCAAGATCCTGGATGAATTTTACGGTATAAATTTGCAAATGGTGTGTCATCTGTATACCTAAGAAGTGTTATCAACCATTAAACCAGTCGACTGCTTCCGGCGACGTTTGGAGAATAAACACACTGTCATGTTTTTTCTTACTTTATAAGACGAGCTTTGTTGGTATCTTCCATGACAATCCCCGAGTAGTAATCAAGCTTTCTTGAAACAGGTAAACAAGCCAAATTTTCTGGGAAGTCCACGCCATATATTACACAACTGAGACATGTGCATGGTTAAGTTCGGTATCCAGCTTTTGTACTACAAGGTGTTCGTTATCATATGATGTGCATGTTGGCTTTATGCTGTCAGCTTGTCTAAGTGTAGACGGAGAACAAGAACAAAGTGGGGCTTATACCCCGTAGAACATCAAAACGGGATATGAGTGATGTTGAGGCTTGAGCACTGAACAGAGTAAATTCCCTTCCGTTTGTAACGTAATCGCTCGATAGTTTGACTTGAAAGACTGGGTTCTCTTTAATAACTTAAGTACAGAAGGAAGACAAATGTTGCGATATGTTAACATTTCGTTTACTCTCATCAGTCGCAAACGTAAAACGTGCGAGTTATATATGACAGTCAACTAGAGATAGACAGGGTATGGACACGCATACAATCACACTACGTATTATGTCATCACCACCACGGCAACCCTATGGGTTGCTTCAACCACTTTTGTGTACGTAGCGCCGGCTTGTGAGTTCTACTCAACATAACTTCGCTAAAGGCCGGTAACCTCGGGTTCCGTTGATTTAACCATATTTCGACTAATCTAAATGGGTCAAACTGGTGACCTGTTATGATGAGATGTCTGGCAATCGATGGTACGGGGCTTGGAGTAACGGATCTACCGGTTTCAGATTGTTGTGTCATGAGCTGTTTTAACCAGTTTGGGACGTGTTCTGCCATTCGTTGACATAGCTATCGGTCTGTTCTGCCCATGTAGACGTCATCGCAACTGCAAGTGTACTGACAGACAACGCAAAAGATAGAATGGTCAAACTGCGTTCGCGATTGTGTAAAACGAGTCATTTGGTGGTTCGAACCAAGCGTAATTGGACAGCTGCATACGTACGGCATAGGACATATTGCAATTTGTGTTCGGTGTCGTTTGCCAGATGATCGCCATTGAATCACAAAAATAAGAATATATCTTTCTTCTGAGCTGTCTGTACTGCGTCATTGCATTTGTCCATCAAACTGTAAATAGCTAGGAACTTTTCAGGGTATCCGCTTGCCAGCAACGTGTTCCTCGTCATTTCTTGTTTCATCTGCAGCTTACCGGGAGTGCAAATACGCCTGGCCCTATGAAATGGAGTTTTGATAAAACCCCGCTTGTATGCTATTAGGACAAAGCTTGAGAACTGTAGATATTGTCTACTCTATGTTGTTTTGCGATGGACCGATCGCTGTAATGTTCCATCTCCACGCCTAATGATGAGCACACCTAAGAAAACTAAACTACCGTTTGATTCACTTTCGTGAGACGAGGATAGGTTCGGATGAATAGAGTTAAGAAGGTTAAGAAATGAATCAAAATTATCGGTATCTGTAAAAATCTGAATATCAGCATACCGGTTGTACAATAGGGTGTTGGCAACATTATCAGAGACTTTCCGTTCAATCATTTCCAAGAAGATGTCGGCTAATGTTGGGCCTAACGGACTACCCATAACCACTCCGTCTACTTGTCTATAAGAAAGCCCTTCGAAATTGAACCTGATATTTTCTGTACACAGTAAAGTGAGATCCTTGAGATATTCTCAAGACATTCCTCGAGAATTTGGAGTAACGTCTCTCTGTCAGTGCTTCTGAACGTGTCATTGTAGTCTGAAAAACATATGTGAACAGCTCTTGGGTTTCTATCAAACGAGGGCTAGACAAGCGAGAACACCATGAGTTGAATTTGAACGACGATGAACAAACTGACCAAAATCGTTGTGTACTCAAATTTCCGTTCGTGCGAGAATTAGTTTTCAAAAACTGAATGCGGTATACTGGCATAATATCAGGTGAAATTTGTTCTTTCTTTGTTGTGAGGAATTGATATGATGCGTGTCGTCCCCCAACAGTCGGCAATTTTGCGTTGTGTGAAATGCGGAGTGGATAATTCGGTTAGAAGTTGACATAAGCTTCAGCACATTCTTTACAGACGATCAGTAATATGCCTCCAGGTCTGCTTGTTTTGTTGGACTTTAACTGGACGAGTTCTTTGAAAACAATTGAGCTCTTAAATGAAGTAAACGTATCAGTAGAAAAAACTTTGTTGGAGTTGAGAATTATTCGCTGTCTTGTAAACATTATGACTGGGCTCTTCTACGTCCACACCCGGTTTCTAGATTCACCTGAAGGCCACTTGCTTTAGTGGACTTAAATGAATGTTGAGCGATTTCAGAAAATCAGCCGATAGTAAATCATTTAGTCAAAACGGAGAGAAGACATCTCGCGAGATGTTAACAGTTCGATTTACTCTCATCAGTCGCCAGCTTAGAACCAGCAACTTTTATACAAACTACGCATAACAACAACAGTTGAACGAACCAGCCACATAGTTCTGACCTTTCGCGCGCTAATAATGCAATCAGTTCCACGGCAAGGAGATTGGTTGCGTCAGCGCTTTCTGTGCACTCAAAACTGGCCGATGTCGTTTGATTTGCATTGTTTCGCTAATCGTCAACAGTTTCAGGCTGCGGTTATGTAACAATATCTTGAACGATTTGACAGGGTCAACTGAGTGATTGTTTGCTAAGATGTGTTCGGCGATCGATGAGGCCGGGGTCTTCGAGCCTGTTACAGGTAGCAGGTCGTTTTTTGATACTGCAGTTGATAACCACTTAGGAATGTGCTCCATCATACGCTGATGCAAGCGCCGATCTGTCCTGCCTATGTAGATGTCATTGCAACTGCAATTAACCCGGTATATTACGTGGAAGACAGACTGGTCAGTTGAGTGTGTAATTAAACCTGTTTCGTTATAAATAAGGATTAATCGCGTCATCTGTATGGTTATCACAGCTGTTGTTTGTGATTTGGCAGTTTTCTGAAATCGACGTTTTTGCATGTGTTAATGTGTTTCTTCTCTCTATCGGTGCATCTACTCTGTTTGGTTTTTTGAATTCTAATGTGCACAGTCGTCATCCTCTCTTCTCAACTCCCTGTCTCCTGGCAGCATTCTTCGGAAGCGGACGGTCACATCCGACACCACAGTTTGAACGACACTGCCATCCAATCTGCACACAAGTCCACCCTAGATGGTTCCGTAACTACGGCTCACCAATCCGAATGTCCGATTGGAACATGTGGCAGCGCCTCTGGTGACCACCCATCCGAGTGCAAATTCGACAACGCATTCACTTTCCTCCTGCACGAATTTGGTCAGGACCGCGGGGCCATGTGCAAAAACCTGTCCACCAACACCATCACCACCGACTTTGGTGTCATTTGTCGGGCTGCTAACCGTGACCTGGTGGCCGGTGATGAGGTGGGCATGGCTATCCTGCAGCGTCAGCAAGATTTGCGGTTGGTGTGCGCGCAGAATCACAGTGTGCTTCGTCGGCTCATTCAGGCCGCACGGCGAGATATGCAACGTCAGGAGATTCAGAGGCGACTTGCAATCGCCGACGCTGATGTGAGTTTTTCTCAGTCTTGATTGTTGTAGAACCAGATGCTTGTTTGGATGCTTTGTAACGTATCTTAGCCGTTCAGGACAAGGTGAGGTGCATTGATTGACGGTATTAATTGTGACCTTGTTTCGGCTAGAGGATAATGTGTAGCGCACATGTTATCATAGACCAGATTTGGATACTGACCTACTATATCAGCTGTCGCGTGACACACTTACGTTAACTTCCTTGTCTCTTTTTTCATTGACCTGTCTTCAATTATATTTCTTTTCTTCACCTGCCTACTTTTCTATGGAGCTGTATTGAATGCTCCTTAAGTGCACATCGATCGATTTCTTTTTCCATGCGTGAACAATCAGTGGGATTTCGTCGTATTATGCCCTTCTCGTCCAATTCACTTCCGCGTTGCATACCGGCCATGTACCCAGTATGCTTCGATGACGTCCGGTGAGTGGGATCTTTGATTTGAGGCCGGAGCACTTTACTGAATGTAGCGCGATTGTAGATTACATACGTCAGTGTGTTTCACGGCAAACTGGCCTTCAACCGAAACGCAGCGCATGATCGGCTTTCGCACAAGTGTTCCAGAGTGATTGATAGCCACGTCATCGATAGTTTGAGGCCATATGGTCAACATATGTACACGATTGTTTGCGGTAATAGTCGTTAGGTGGCGCACTTACAGCTAAAACGGCGAAAATGAGTTCCCTCCAGAAGCAGACGGTTATCAGCACAAAACTACAACACGCATTCACTCTTATCTGTTTGTCAAATACCGTTAGAGTGTTAACCGCCTAATTCATTATCATCAGAAGCAAGCCTGCCTGCTGGAGCGCTCATGTTTCCAGCCCGCACTATATTGTCCTTGCGCCAAGGTGACCGCTTCTGGACTGCAGTCCATGAAAGCATGTCACAACGACAAATAATCTGCGTCTGTGATGGATGTCTGTCGATACTGTAACCGTACCATCAATTGTGACGGCACGGCTTGTGCCATGTACTCCGTAGTCACCATCCTTTCTGCCTGTGCGCTTTAGGCAATTCCACCACCAGCGACTTGTCCAATGATTTGAGCTTCGCGGTCTCCAGACCGGTACACTGTGAAACCTCCGACAGAAGTTGAAGAAGTATTACCACATCTAAAGGTTGCTTTAGCAAGACGGCATGTGTAAATGGCCAGGTTCTCTAATGTACGTGCAAGAGCTGTTGACCTACTCACTTGAGCGTCCGTACATTGAAAGTGTCAAACTTTAGTGGTATCTGTGTGACTGGTAGGGTTTTTTTGTCAATCATGCAAGAAAATCACCGTGTTGTTTGCCGAGCTCTCATTCTGGTTGTGACTCCTATCACTAGCAGTGAATGAGACGGGTCTCCGGTTTTGTTTGTTAGCGTGATTGGTGGGTGACAAAACGAAGAGTCAGTTGTGAACGTTCGGAGATTTCAGTTATTTCAAAATTGAACACCATCCACACTCGATCGTAGCCTTCGCATTCAGACGAGCCTATCGGCTAGCCCACTTCACAAGGAAGCACTAGACTCAAGTTTCGCTCTTATTAGAGCTCATCAGTGGTGCATATCCTGCATATCAGGATCAGAGTGCAAGCTGCGATCCGGACAAGTATATGCGCTACTGATTCGCTCTAATAAGAGCGAAACTCGAGTCTAGTGCTTCCTTGCGAAGTGGACTAGCCGATAGGCTTATCTGAATGCGAAGGCTGCGATCGAGTGTGGATGGTGTTTAATTTTGAAAAACGAAGAGTCGTTTAATAAATGAGAGTAAACAAAACTAATTGTTCTGTTGCAATGAGGTGAGGTCAGCGTGGATCGTCGATCTATTGCCATAGTAGACTTGTCGAAATAGAGAGTCAGCAGTCTACAAGGGTGTTGCGATGCCTGCCTGTCGTTCCCGAGGTATGATAACAAAATGGATTCACACGCCATTTCATTTGAGTTCGTCTGTTTGATGTATCCGGTTTACCTCCGTATCCGTTGGAACTGGTGATCACCTTGCTGGTTTTTACACTCTCTGTGGGATTTGTCTGTTTTCTTGTGGAACAAAGATGTGTCCACGTTAGAAGAGTGGTACGTTGTTCATCAGACCATATGTTTGCTTTTGGACATCTGGAACCCTATTGTGACGGGGTACCACGTGTTACGTCTTAGCGTCGTCTGAGAGCTTATGTGACACTTTATGAAGGACCTGTGTACTAATCGTGAATTCTTCATGCTCTGGTAGTGCTATTGCTGAATGCGCACTATTGCGTTCTCTCCGGGAGCACTTTGCTTAATTTATTATTAACCCTCAAGTGGTATGCCGTTCTCCCAATTCTTATCTCGGGGACGCGTCCGATGGCATCGATCTAGCGACGAGTTAATACGCATACTGCCCTCAAAATATCTATAGTTATCAAGCTGCTGTACAGATACATTTTGCTTTGTGAGCAGACTCGACAGTTAAACAAATGTTTTGTGCTGTCTCACTACGATTGTTAGACACTACACAATTGTTACCTTTACTGCCTTCTTTAAATGATTAAGACAATTCTGCATAGATCGCGCCACATGAATTTAACGTCACTCACAGTTGTTTACAGTTTCCGCATTCATGTAGATTTTGTAGCCTGCTCGTTTTGAAATGAAACACTGCATACAAGTTCCGCTCTCTGTAGAGGTCGTCAATATTGCTTATCTTTGTCACGTCCTGAATTTGACTTCCGGTGACTGTTTTACAAGACAATCATATTGACCACTATCCCATTGTTCCCACATTAGGCATGACCGAATCATCATGTGTATACCTTCGGCCACATTCGTTTAGGAGTAATTCTCACATTTCCGGACTGCTTCTGAAGAGATAGTTACTATCATGTTAATTCCATTCGATGACTCCACTACTAGGAATTCCCTCCAGACTGGAAGCACAGAAATTATTAAACTTGTTGAGCGATATCTCAGCTACTGGTAGGTGGTATTTGTTAGCAGTGGCACACTTTTGGTTGGTATGAGTCGAACAGTTTTCATTTTATTGGCCAATTCTGATGTAGCTGCAGTGACGGCTACCCAGGAAGAATTGAAAGGAAACTAACTAATCTGGTAGCAGACTACATGCACAGATTGCTGACAAACCATATTTCACGACAGCCGTTGCTCGCAAACGACTACCTGCATCATCGGTAGGCCATCGTTTGATCGAAATCGGACATGGACTCGATCAGTCTAATAGGTCTTCAACTGTGTTGCGAGATCAAAGATCATTTCTGATAAGTTTAATCGAACCTTCATTTCTAATGCTCTCGAACCCTGGCCTGCTTATTCGAAAGTAATTTATGGTAACAGTGTGAGGTCAATGACTCAATGATCAACACGATTTCTCCCTGAAAGCAGGACTGGAGTTCTGATTCGGGCAGTGGCAAGGATATACACTACTGGTGGGCTCTAATAAAAACGAAACTCTTCAAAAGAGACTGTTTAGTAAGTCTATGTGAATGCGAAGGTTACGATCAAATGTGGATGACGCTGAACCTGAAACTTACAGTATGGTTGAATTTGCCTTGACTTTGGTTGATTTTAATCACATGATTTATAATTCAGGGTTGTGGTTCGTTCTGTTGTCTCATGGTAATTCGTTGTTGCACATTAAATATTATGTTTAGGTGTGTTGAGAGTGTGCAGAATGGATTGTGAGTACCAATTGTTTATAGATCGATCCCGCTTTTCCAAGTGGCACATCCTTGTGAAAAATCGAATGCAAATGGTGTACGGAACAACATTTAATCCCTCTCACATGCATTCTGTTCCAGTAAAGGAGCGTGAATATTCTGAATGCACGGGTTGGTCACTCGGAACATCTCAGCTGAGTACTGACTCTGTTTGATTCTTTCGCCAATATGAATTTGGATCAGTTCTCCTTCTGTTTCTTTACTCCCTCAGCCCGGGAATGGACTGTGGAGTATGGAGATAGCGTTACACTAATAACCCCTTTTCAGTTAACTAAAAAATGTTGCAGACGCATATTTTTAATTATTTCTCCTCAGTTTGTTACATTTGTCGTGTACACAGCTCCTATTTGTCCTTGACCGCTTCACTCGGATTATCTTGTACTAGCGGTACTCAACAAGGCTTTCTTTAGTAATCCCGCCTGGCAAATAATAAAAATTAATAACACAACGATGTGTAGATAGCACTTGTGTTTAGCGCCCCTCCCCCAAGAAAAAAATTCTGTCAGACATAACAGATGCCTTCATATGTATGGACAGATTGGAACTTGAAGTCGGCGTGAGTACTGTGAGTCACTGTATATTTTGGAAAACACTTGAACTCTAAATACGATTTCAGAATCGTGTTGTTCGGGTTTGGTTTACTCCGTCACTTTCTTTCTGCACTTTCTCTATGACGGTGGAAGGTGTCATGGCACCCAGATTTATTTTGGTTAAGTTGGCACATACTTGTAACCGATTGGGAAGTTATTTTTGAAAAGAGAAAACAAGAAAAATTGCGTTTGCACGCTGCAACGATTTCCCCTCTTCTCTTCTCCAGAATCTTCTCCGGGTCAAATAAGGTGGTTACAACATTGACACGACCTTGTGGAATGGATTGGCCAGGTTATTTCAACTAACTGTTGACAACCGTATAATTCCTGTGTCAGCCCAACCTACATGGTGGTATATTTGGTGAAAGAGATAACATTTATGTACTAATGGGAAATGAAGAACAGACAACTAAGCCTCATAATTCGCTTCTATCGTACCTGGATTGATTACAATGAATCCGCCTGTCTATGCGGGTAGGTTATATGTATCCTGTAAAGCGCCATTATCCGTCGCTCTTAAATTGATCTTAACATGGCCTTCTTACTGTTCGTTTTAACTGATACTAACTGTTTCTCTCTCTGAAGTAAACCCTGTGCGTATTTCTCGCTTTCATTCTCCTCAGGTGATCGAGGCCTACAACAAACTTGAAAGTTATCGCCCCCAACGAAAACCGCCACTGAAACGGGATCGCGACATGGCCTATAAAGCACTGAAAGAGCGTCGGAAAATTTTGAAAGAACTCGAGGCCTTTGATTCCAAGTCCCCATGACTCGCAGCTTATGTCACATTCGAACTGTAAATACAGATATCAGGTCTTTCTTTTTCTTTAACATTTCCCTGGATCTTTTAAAATTTCCCCTGTCTGTACATAAAAAATATCGTTTTCCGTGTACAATAATCGTATCCTCGGGTACTCAAATAGTTATACCTTTGTCCCTAAAGTCTGCACAACTGTTCTTATCTGTCCAACTTCTGTCGCCTAATCTATGTAACATTTCTCGAACATTCATCTCAGTTGTATCTCGTATCCACCGAATATCCTATGTTTTCCTTTTCTCAAACGTTTATTGGATGTAGCGTACCATTTCTCAATCTGAGCCCTGTAAGCCGATAATTTGTAGGTCGATATATTGTAAAATGTTTTTTTGAAGTGTGCATGTTGTAAATCATTCTAAAAACACCCTGAATCCTTCTCGCTCACTTAAATTTACCGCGCCGGCCGGTCTATACATTCAGGGATTGTTATGCCGTAACGTGATTATTACATCGATGAATTCCAACTTATCCCCTCTTTCTCTTAGTATTATTTCTTAACATTATTCTTGTAACGACCCTGTGTTGCTATTCAACATGAAATTGGGTCATTGCTGCTCAGGCTTGTCTCAACTGTGTGTGTGTATTTGTTCGGTTCATTTTTGGCAAAAAAATTACTGTACTAATTGGCTCGTATGGCTTACCACAAAGCATACGTGAAATTGCCATAATAATGCGAAATAAAACATTGTTTCTGTAAGCTATTCTTTTCCCTACTATCTGTCATCTGTTTTGCTGTTCTGTTTGTTGTTAACTTTGGGCTGATCAAAACTCATTTTCTGCTCATTAACACTCCAATATTCTGCCATTTGTGCACTTTTCTCGTTCATATGAGCATTGCGATTCACTTGCCTCTATTGGTTACAGGTTTGAACCACGAACTTCTCGGCTGTTCTTATTTGAGTTTGAGTAGCAGTCCACTAGTACCCAGAATAAGAAATAACAGAAGACTTGTACTGTGGCAGTTGGCGCTCATCAATCTGTCTTCTGAGTTGAGATTTTGGTCTCAACTTGCGGACTAAACACGTGGGCCGTTTTCACGCTATGCCTAACAGTGTCGTTAGTACTAATTGTTTAAATACATTTATTGTTAAGTTTACCTGTAGTATAGGATTTTCCGATTAGGTTGGCATCGTCGTCGTTGTGAAACTTGCCGCACAACATTCTCCATTGTTCGTGTGTTATCAATGACTTCATCTACATTTAGTCGTATCTTCTTTGTATGGGTGAACTTTTCTACTGATTTCAGTCTGGTTCTCCGTTTAGTCTTAAGTACTGTCGCATTATAAGATTGGATAGCACAGTCTATTTAGGTTACGGGTTATTTGCCGGTTTTAAGGAAGTTTGGAGTGTTTCGTAACACAGTCACATTCTCCTCATCACGTAATAATGGGAATTGAGCACCGTGACAAAAATTGTTCTGATTCCATTTTGTTTTTTATTTGCTTCGATTCCCTGTTGATTATCCACTGTGCAACATACTCGGTATCATGAACGGTATACGTAAAGGTTGTGTTACCATTTTTTTTAAAACTTAATATGGCTAAAGGCTGCCTATGACGCAGCTGTAGACCCACTGTTTCGTTTAAGGCTGACTGATATTGACAGCGTCGGCAACAAGATGTTACTTTTTGTCGTTCTCCGAACAACGCAAGTGACCTGAGACAACATCTCACCAAAACGTCAAGCGCTTCTTCAGGTGTGTAGGAGCTGCAGTATGTTTATTGGTGTGGCTTCGGATGTTGTTGACCTTTTTTACTTAGCAATCTGCATGAGTATTTTTGGAAGTATAGAAAATGAAATAGAGGCTCTATTTCGAAGACTGGTGGTCCTCACCAGTGTATGTCTTCTCTGACTATAGAATATCGTTTATCTGAGTCTTACGTGGTTGTGTATACAAAGCAACCGAAATCAATGCCAATCCACGGCTGCAAAGCTTATCCACTCAAAGTGGAGGACGTGAACCGTCTACATGACTACCACTGATCCATTGGGGATCATCAACAGTGAGGTCAGTAAGAGAATGCTAGTAGTGAGACTCAGACATGCTTATTCGCTGATGCTTAATTCCTATACAATCGTGAGTCAAATGGCAAACTGTTGCTAAGCTACAAAGTGATGGGATGGATGGTTGGCGGCATCTGTTCCGGATTAGCTTATCACGGTGACCGAAGTCAAAGGACGCCTGCACTTAACCGTTATCACGACTGACTTGCGTTGCACTACCTGTAGTTCCACTCATACACCATGATCCTATGTAAACCCGGAGGACTAAGACCAGGAGGTTTGTGAGTGATGCCGGCCACTGCTGGTTAGCGCGCAACTGAAACTCCTACCTATCGACAAATAAACAGAGAGAAGGACTCCAATGGTAAGATTTGAACTGGAAACAAGAATGTCAAAAGAGTAATGCAAGAAGTGGGACAATATACGAGCACATGTCAGCGTACTGTTAGCATGGCAGTCAAACATAAAGTAAGTAGAGCTGGGGCTAGGACACGACCCTGCTTCACGTCAGTGACATTGTCAAAATCACCGGAAGTCGATCCACACGATTATATCTTGTCCTTCACTCCCACATTCAACATTCTAATCAAGTTGACGAACTTACCTGGACATCCAAACTTACCAAGCACTGTCTACAGTGCCTTGCGACTCACGGAATCAAAGGCGTTGATACAGTCCATGGAGAGCGCATACAGAGGCTGGTTGCATACGCGGCACCTATCCTGTATCTGTCGAGTAGTGGACACCGTATCGGTTGTACTGCGACACAGCTCCTTAAGAAAATTGGCTACAAAACCGTCCGCAACAATCGTCGTCTGCAGCCTGTCTGTTGCGCAGTTGTCTAATCTCTCTTTAACAAAACTGTTTTCCCCGATCCGTGATTGTACTGGCCGCCGAGTCGGTGTAAGTGAGACTATATGTGAAAAAGATGGTTCACTTATCACCAGTCAATCGCGCCGACTTGACAAGTGGGCTGAACATTTTGAAGAAGAGTTCAGCTGGCCTCTACCACATCATGTGAACGACGGGACCCGATTGGTCAGTTATTGCATTCCAGACGGTCCTCCTTCGGAAGCAGAAGTGGTCCTGGAGTTCAACTTATTGAAGCGTAATAAGACTCCTAGTGCAGACCTCCTCCCCCTTTTTTTCAAGGATGGAGAGAGGTTGATATCAGAACTGACAAAACTCCTCCAAACGATTTGGGAGACTGAAGAGGTGCCTCGTGCTTGGTGCCTATCAACAGTCATTCCCGTTTGCAAAAAGGGGGCCCGAATTCTATGTGACAGCCACAGATGCATCAGTTTGGTGTCAATTGCGTCCAAGTTACTCACTGGCCTCATTTTACGTCGTCTCACTAAGCCCAGAGAAAGTCAGATAAGCGAAGAACAGGCAGGATTCCGATAGGGTCGAGGGTGCGTTGATCATATCTTTACCTCGCGACGGATCTTGGAATATCGGCACTGTCACGGACAGTCGTGGTCTTTTTGGACCTAAAGGCTGTTTTCGACTCCGTTGCTCGTAACGTCCTCTGGAGCTGTCTCCTTCGTAAGGGATTACCAGGGAAGTACGTGAGTCTATTGAGATCACTGTATGCTCACTCTGCAAACAGGGTGAGAGTTTATAGACAACTGTCTCGGACGTTCATCACTTCTAGTGATGTTTGTCACGGGTTTCTGATTCCTCCCTTCCTGTTCAATTTTGTCATGGACGACATTCGGGAATCCAGTGGGCTTGGTGTTGAGCTTCTTCCTGGCGCTAGGTTGACCGATCTGGTGTACGCGGACGACATTGTCCTTCTTAGCCCTTCTGTCGAAGACATGCAGACCATGCTGAACAAGGTAAATGACCGATCTGGTTTGTATGGAATGCGCTTCGCACCTTCAAAATGCAAAGTGCCGCTTCAAGACTGGGGCATTTCCATCCATACTTTTTTCATTGCAGATAATCTGCTTGAGGCTGTGGACAGTTTCACATATTTGGGTAGTACTCTGTCGTCAGCCTGTTGTGATATTGCTGATGAGATATCAGCGAGTATAGCAAAGGCACGCATTGCGTTTGCCAAACTGCGTCATCTGTGGCGTCGAGAAGACGTCTGGTTGTCGCTGAAGGGAAGGGTGTATAATGCCTGTGTGCATTCTGTTTTGCTCTACGGTTTGGCAACGTGGCCTGTTCCCAAGGAAGATATCAACAGGCTTGCTGTGTTCGACCATCGCTATTTTCGTCAATTAGCTCAAGTTAAATGGATTGCTCGTGTGACCAATGTGGCCGTTCGCCGACGCGCTCGGCATGTGCGATCAATTGGTCAACTGATTACGTTACACAGCCTGCGTTGGTTGGGTCACGTACTCCGTATGTCATCTGATCGTTTACCGTACCGAGCATTATATACTGATGCGACTGACAGTTGGGTAAAACCGCGTTGTGGTCAAGCAACAACGTGGTCACGAAATATGAAGACCTTGACTGATTCATTGAGCTGTGTGTAGGTGTCGCCTGCCTGGCTGTGGTCCTCGTGATCACCCAAACCGCTGGTTAGAGACGCTATCCGAGATGGCGGTGTGTCGCAATCAATGGGATACCTCTATCCATACCATTTCTAGTTCTTCCACTTAGTCTTCTTTTATTAATTTTCAACCATCTTAGTAACGTTTTCTTCTAGGATATTTCACGTCACTGCTGAGGTGAGCGACGGCCCGAGGCACAGTACTATTTGGCCAGGCTCATGATGTCCTCTTGGTGGGTACACGAAATGCCAGTGTTCACCTTAATTGGTGCTCTGACAATGTAGAGATACGGACCAAAAAGCGCCTTGAACAAATTGCAGAATACCGTTTTTCGTCTGATGTCGTCATAACCCTGTATCTGTTCATCTTGCTTTTCTCAATAGTCGTCCTTGTTTCCACGAAGTCGTTCGGCGAGTCGGCGACGAACACTACGGAATTTGGTACTTTTTTCTTTGTTGTTTTGGTATATTGTGGAAATAGCAGACGCCGCTTGCTTCAGTCACACTACGTTGGAGGTAGCCGCGTTGTTGTCACCAAACCATTCCGGCGGCTTCTAGCATTCGATACCAATCTTCCCAGTGACTGCTCCCGTGTTCTGTTCTTTGATGTTTTGTCCGATACTCTCGGGGATAGTAGATACAAGAGGATCTCTCCGACCAGTGGCAACTGAACGTTGAAAAGCGGTCCACGTCTCGCAGTTGTCCATTCGTTTGATATTCAGTTTCTGCTATTATCCGGATGATCTACAATAAACAGGCTTGCGGACGTGACTAAACAATTTGGTCCTGACAACTCTGACCTGTTCTAAATTCAACCCTGTGAATCACTCGCGTGATACCCACTTCGCCAGTGTATGGCTGCCACATAATCACGTAGTCAAGCAAATACTGATGACTGCTTCGTTAGTGAGTTCACGTCGTGATGTCGCCCGCATCCAGCTGGGATCGAGTATTTATGATAGCCAGGCCATGATTAGCACACAGGTGGAGCAGACGATCACCGTTCTCGTTGACTGAATTAGTGCCATAGGGTCTGAGGACTCCCGGTCGTATGGTGGCGGACAGTTGATCATAAAACTGTTCCTTTGTATCATCAGGGTGACTCTTAGTTGGATCATAAACACCAACAAATGTGGTGCACTTGCCTCGGACGAGTCGCAAGCGCATAGACAGGATTCGGGGCTGATTCCGTGCGGTTCGTCTATCATCAATACGTTGATGCGGTCACCTGCTGCGAAACAGACACCATGCTCCCGAGCACTTTCTGTCGGGTACCCTAGTCGAAAGTGTACCCAGCATCTTTTTCTCGCAGCCTACTTTGATCTGCAAGCCTTGTTTCACTCAAGGCTGCTAAGTCGATGCCATAGCGGCTCAGTTCGATCGCGATCAGTGCGGTTCGTCGTTCTGGTTGTCCTGTGGTGTTGCATCGTACTTACGTCCCTTGTCCCAGTGGAAAGCACTTTGAGTCCCTGGGCGTGTCTCAGGTTGGTCTTTGTGTTACTACAACTCGAGTGAGTATTGTTTTCTCTAGGATCCATGCTGAAAAGGTTGTTGGAGGAGAGAGAGGGTTTGGCGGTAACATATTTTCGCCTATCCACCATGCCATGCGCAGCGGATAGGGCGATCCGGTTTATTCTGCGCGACGACCGATAGAGTATGGTATTTGGTTTATGTTGCATAATCATGGTTTTTATAGGCTTTGGATACTGTCAGGACGCCCAGACCTAGACATGAGAGCGATTAGGGCCCTCAACGAAAGCCTTTGACGCAAAAGCCTGTACTGCAAGACAGCGGGTGACACACAAAATCGAAACAATATCGACCTCTAGCAACGACCACGTTGCAATGGCTACGCATAGGCTCGAAAGCCACACACCTATGGTCAACACACATAGGACCAATACTGCTGCAGAGAAAAACGTGTCACATAGACAACCATATCAGACAAGATCAGGTGTCAAGTCAGAACAAGACACAACACACTGGCATCATCCATAACAGCCCAACTGCTTTTTGTCTGACTGGTGTTCTTTAGACAACCTGATATGACTGAATATGCAAGGAGCAATGTTCTAGTCAGCATAGCTCTCTGGATCGAAACAGCACACAAGCCTGACGACTGCACCAAGTTAACTTGCGTGAAAAAAACGTTTACGTTGTATTCAAACATTCAACGTCAAGGTGCTACACTTTGCAAACAATTAACCAGGCTATGACTGGCAGTAGGGTATCGTTAACAAGACAGTCTTTATAACTCCGTATCGCTGATTGCGTTTACTTCACAAGCAACTCGGCCAAACGATGGTAGCATTCACGCCATTGAATCCAATTAGCCGCCATCCCACCCAATATCTCCAGCCACCGACCCTATGAGCCACAAGAGTTCCAGCCCGGTGACAAACCCGATTTGTATTGACTATTCCTTTGGTGAACGACGTCACAGTTCCACACCAGGTCAACACCTGTCTGCCTTACGCCAGCTGGCACCGACAAAGGTTGTTGGGCGCAGCGAACTATTAGACTGGCATCCTTAGTGAGTCACTTAATTATCTAAACTTGTATCTGCTTGGAGATTGCACGAGATTGTTCGTAACTCACCACCACATATCCGCCTCTTGACCTCTGCGTTGCCTACTCGTTGGTGTGACCTGGTGCGAGTGATTAAACGCAAATGTCAGTGACCAACTACTTGAAGACGGCCCACGTTCCCCACTCTGAACGACCAGGTTTCACAACTGTAAATTGCTACGGTCGCTTTGTATGAACAACACTTAAGCTTCAGGGGATGTCCGGGATTAGCGAATGTCGCTCTAGCCTAGAAGATACTGCCTTCCGTTTTATTCCGTATACCCTAACGCAACATCATATGTCAGTAAATTTACACACTGACGGCAGTCTTGCGGAAGCTCTCTGAGTCAGCAAAATGCAGAACGTGAGATAGTTGTATCGTCCGCGATACTTGGAAAATGTCAAAGAAACACCACTAAAAACTAACACTATTACGACCAGTCATTTTTCATCGCGTGGGGCTTCCATGCCAACATTTTGTGAGCGTCACAGACAGTCCTCCATTATTTCGTATACACAAAAAAATGAAAAAGTAGGTAGCTCTGGTGTACGTCGTTTTGACACTGAAATTACCAGATAGTTCACTGTAAACCTTGAACTAAAGTGTAGAAATAGAGCGCCGCCAGTTTGTTCATTTGTTTGTTCGGTATACCCCTGCTTCCAAATGACTATGAGACTAAATCGATAGAGTGAAGACCGTGCTGACAGTTTTAGCACCATGAACGGCGTATGTTAAGGCTGTACCCTTCCACCATTCTTGTTCAATTTCGTCATGAACAAAATAATGGAGGACTGCTTGCGGCACTCGAATGATACCGGTGTGGACCTTCTACCTGGTGAAAGGCTGACTGATTTTGATTATGCTGACGATAAGGTGTTGCTGTTTAACAACTTTCAGGCGGCACAAACAACGCTGAACACAATTTCGCGTTCTGCTAAGTACTTCAGGATGCGCTTTGCAGCCTCAGAATACAAAGTACTTCTGCAAGATTGCTGTGATTACGTAGATTTAATATTAGATAACGAAGTCATGGAGGTTGTTGACCGATTTGTATACCTGGAAAGCTGCATCAGCGGCGACGACGGAGGTGTAGGGAATGAAATAGAGGCGCGTATTTCCAAGGCTAGGGTGGTGTTCGTTAATCTGAGACACCTATGGTGACGGAGAGGTATTCCCATGAAACGTAAGGGTCGCGTATGTCAGACAACAGTGAGGGCCGTATTACTTTACGACAGCGAAACCTGGCCCCTCAAGGTAGAAGACGTGAACCGTCTTCAGGTGTTTGACCACCGATGTCTGCGTTCAATCGCTCGTATCGGGTGGCATCAGCGAGTGAGCAACGAGGAGGTTAGGAAGCGGGTGTTTGGCACTGATTGTCAAACGAGTTCTTTCATTCAGTCACTACATTTCTACAGACTTAGATGGTTAGGTCATGTACTAAGGATGCCAGCTAGTGGTTTGCCACACCGAGCACTGTTTGGCGACGCTGAGGCCGATTGGCGTAAGGTGCGAGGTGGACAGATGATGACCTGGCGTAGACAAATGAAATTGTTCACGAAGGGGTTGATCACTGTAGATCGGGTTCGGATCCTCGCGATTCGCACAGTCGGTGGCTTGAGACGTTAGGTAAGATGGTGGCTAACCAAGCTCAGTGGCGTGAATGTTGTCGTTGTTTGTCCGTGTAACGACCCCACCTGATAGAGAAAAGACAAGAGCAAACGCAAGACCACGAGCAGTATCTCTATCACGAGCGAACGCAACGATATCGCAAAACGGTACGAAAATCAGAGCTCATAACTCGGAACGCAACTCTCGCAACTTAGACCCCCCCAACAAGTAAGGAGAAAGATAGCCTTTAAACGAGCTTTATTTGCTGCTCAGCCCGAAGGCAAAATAGCGGTTTACAGCAACTGTATTTATAGGTTTGGGGTGGCCTTGGACCTAGGCCACCGAATGGACCAATCACGTGCGAGCGTAACTTCTGAGACGTTCCAGAATTCTGGCGGGCTTTCAAATTCCCAGAAAATGAAGAAATCCTTTTTCCACGCATATAGGGCTAATTTTTGGGAAAAATTGCCTTTTCCCAACAGTCCGAGTTGTCTGTGAAGTGAGTGAACTTAATGACGCGGTGCAGTGAAACTCGTAAAGAATATAGACGTAGTTATTTTTAGTAGTTAGATCCATTGCCCTCCTCTTTTTTACTCTCTTCTCATGTAGGTTTTCTTCCTTTTTTTCCCCTTCGTGGTTATGTGGCAGTTGAGCACCAGTGTGAACCAATGATGTATTGCTGTCTATGATAACAAGCTTATTGGTTGGAGGAAACGATATGTGGGCCTATCTCACAAAATGTTTTTGGTTGCTCCGATGTTGTTCACAGGAGAACGGTTGGAAAACATTAAGTTCTTTGTAAGTATTGGAGAATTCTGACTGAGATTATTTGAACATCACTCACAGCTTATTGCTGCTGCTGCATCCCAATGAACCATCCATCTATTTCCTTACGGAAAGGAACGTTAGACTCGAATTTTGCTGTCGGAACTTATTAATTGTCACGGCCGAGACTCGAACTCGGGTCACACCTCCGTGAGGCAACTGTTTTGGCCGCTGCTCCAAGAATGTGCTCTAGCGAGAGGGAATCTCGGATATAATGTTTTTTTTTCAAAAGAGGCTCACTTAAAAGTCTAAGAATACTTGTGCTTATGACAGTGAAATGATGTCCAGATTTCCTTACTACTTAACAATAATCAAAACGCCACCGAAGAAGCCAAAGGATTTCTGTAATTTCAAATCAGAAAGCTGTTCCGGTGTGGTGACGCTTAGCCTGGAGAGTTTTCTGTTGCCTTACGTGCATTACGAGGTATTCGAAAATGCTCAACTATCGGCGCAAATACCAGTTCGCACGGCTAGCGTGTGTTCGCAAACTCGAAAATCGTGCATCGCCACTCCACTTGGCGACACGTCCTGCATGACGCATATACACGTTTTAGATAGTCAATTCCAGCACCCGATACTCTTGGCGATGAAATCTGTCCTCTGATTTCTGCGCGTCTCACTCGTGTTATATTGCTCTCAGGCGGAGCTGCGCGTTTTACAACACTAGTAATAGAGTCATCCTTCGAAGTACATTTTCTGCATCCTCTGGAAGCGGTGGGACAGTCTGAGAATTATCTATAAGCGAAAGTGGCTGAGCGTTTGCGTAGGCTAATTTAATCGTGCCTAATGTTTGGTAAATGGCGCATTGGTCAACACGGTTACACACTGAAAGCGTGGTCGAAGTTCAAATCCCGGCCGTAACAGAATTATGTTGCTGTTGATCAAAGTCGGACTGTAACTTAAACTGACAAAATGTCATCTGGTTCAACGTAAAATAGCGGTTGGTTGGATTCTGTGAGAGGAATATTATCGTTTCACTGAATTGTCTGTGAGCTGATTGCAAGTAATGACGTGGGACAGTGAAATTTGCAAGGATACTGTCTCGCGGATGTCGTCTGATGCTCACCTCTGTCTAGGTTAGTTTACTTTAGTGTAAACGTCTCGGTTGCGTGATTACTAAGTATCATTGTCGACCAGTTATGTACTGCCGTCGAGGATCAGGATGGTTCACTAATGGCATATTCTTGAAGCTCGGTAATGACTGCCGTGAATGCCGATCGTATCTTCGAGACGGCCTTAGCTCAAATACAGCCTCCTGGATTTTAACAGCGTGGCAATAACCAGTTTACCTGTGACGCGCTGTTCTGTTGCTGCAAACTGTTTTAGGTCGACCGTGATATGTACTTGCGACGCATAGGGCAAAACTATAAGCCTTGACTCCTTCAAGTGTCATCCACTATTCATGATAAATTCAGGCGTTAATATGTTCTCACTTCCCATCAGATCGGCTTTTTATTCGCCATTTTACCGCTTGACCAAAAGTTATCTTGTTTACGCAATCAGATAGTGAAATCCTACGGCGGCGTTGGGATGAGTCTTCAATCGACTTGGGACGTTCGTTTCAGCTATTTTTACATACGTCTTTCTTCATTATATATGAGATACGTATTGTATGCATACTTTGTGCTGTCGCCTGTGCTTCGATATGCTCATGCGCTGTCACAGCAATCTATTCACTGTATTGTCAAAAACATTGGCGATGGATTTCAAAGGGCGATATCCATTGTTTTTTGTTTGTCATGTAAGATAATCATTTCAATGAAAATACGCATTACTCTGTTAATTGGCAAATCATTCTCGTTCTGCGTGAATGCAGCACGAATTCAGTGGTAACAGAATCAGTTGACAACTTTCGTGCGTCCTCAAATACTTGGTCGCATTGTGGAAATTAACAAGCAATGTTGTGACTTGGTAATGTATATTTAAGCTTTTACTTTCGCGGCTTATCGGAAAGTAAGTCGACAAATTGCTTGCCTTGTTTTTAGTATCCGTTTTGGCGTAAAATCGGTCTTCAGTGGTTCCGACAATGTGGTTGTGACGTGTCCATATTGGCTAACTTACAATCAAAATCACGGTGGGCCTCTTCGTTGCCTACCTTGTACAGTCAGTCACGTCGCTCACATTTCAATGACCACAGTCAGCGCAAGCCTACAACACCGTTAGCTGCTTTCGGTTTGTTGGCAGGACTGTTCTGGAGCACCACCGATGATCGTGATCTCAGTAAACCACATCTGTCTGGATTCCCTCTCCGAGTTCATTGTGCGGAAGCTCTTCGATCAGTCCCATCGAAAGATCGCCAGGCTGCTATCCGATCGCTCGATGTTGTTGCTGATGTGGCCCAAGAGGCACAGCCGGCAGTGGTCTCAATCACTAGCATGGAGTAAGTGTTCAAATTACTTGAAATTGGGCTTTTGCGTGATCTTCCGTCCGTTATTTTTCTAGTAAACTGTAGGTACAACGACTGATATCGTTCTCTTCGTTTTATTTTGCATTCGCGAAACTAGCAAAGGATTTCTCGCACGGCACACTCAGTCCACGGGTTCTGGATTTATCATCGATCATTCGGGACATGTGATCACAAACGCCCATGTAGTCGGCTATCGGTCCAGCGTTTTCGTACACTTATCTGATGGTCGCTCGTTTTCCGGGCGTGTTCTTGCCGTGGATGTCTCCTCGGATTTAGCCATTCTACAGGTGAATATCCCTACTTGGCTGTTTCCCGTACTCGTTTGTTTCCGTTCTTAGTCTGTCACATCCTTGCTTACAGTTCACATGGTTCCCCGTAGAATTCTGTTCGCCTCGTCAAAGTTGTACATGCAACTATATGGTCCGAAGTTATTGAAGTCTGTTTAAGATTTTTGCTGTTCGTGTCTTCACGTGACGGAATAATCGGCATATATGCCAACCATGCAAGCTAAATCAACAATGTGCGCGTGGGACGGATGTTTATTAGAATAAAGCAAACAATGGACACTCGGATGTGCCTGTTTTGTGCATCACTTCGCGGAATTAGAGAAAGTGTTGAGGTTGGCATTTTTTTTTGTGTACATTATGTAGGCATCTTGATATTGAGTGTTTGAGTATAGACAGTTGTTTTCAGTGGTTAGATACCCTTCCTTTTTTCGTATCTAGGACTTGCTTTTTTCCTCATAGTCTCATGATGGTTAACCAAGAAAGCCAACCACTGGTGTATTTCTATCTTTGATGATGATGACGAGGAATAGAACGACGATTACGATTATCATAATGACCATTGGATATGGACAATTATTGCCATGAACGCGTATCCAAGAGATGGTCAAACAACGGACTAACTTCGGCCTTGCTTTGCATCAAATGTCGCTTTGCGTGACCATCAGGCGGCACGATGCCAAACAGTCGATCGATGGCGTCACAAGCGAGTGACGTAGTGAAGACTTTCTGTGGTCTGTTACAACACACAAAGACCATCAAACTCAGGCACTGTCGCTCACCTTCATGTGTACAAAGAGCTATTGATGTTAGTATTTTGCGATATCAATCTAATTGACATTTTGCGTGTGAAATTTTGTGTTTACATCGTCGTAATTGTAAAGTGTCAGCAATAATACATAAACTCTCGTGGATAATGACATTTTGGTCTCATCACAGCGGTTACTCTTGCAAAATTGACATACGTAATATAGAGTGGACAGCCGTGTAAAAGTGGTTCTCTTCTGTCTGGAACAGATTGTGTGGTGACTAGGACAGAGGTGGCATATTGTAACCAAAGCCTACTCAACGATAAGTAATATGAAAATGCCATATAATTTGATTTCTGCAGATTAACAGGGCATTGCGAGTCCGAACGAAATGGTGGTCAAAGTATAGTTGGAAAATCCGTGCAATAGAAATGAGTTCACCGAGTAACCTCACTGGACATGGTAGTACAAAGTGAATGAAGAAAGAATAGAGGAAGTCAATCAGTCGTTAGGTTGTATGAATATTACATTCTTCTAGAAATACTGGTTCGGAAAAGAAATGCGTTATATGTACGTCTGATTGTTGCATTTAGACGGCTTCTGACTGAAGCCGAAATGTTGTCAACCTTAGTAGGTAGATTGGCAGGAAACAGTAATGAGGATAGCCCGCGTCGATTGGAGCGGAGGGCGAAGTACTTTTGAATTGGGTTTAACGGTTATCCATTTCCCAGTAGTTCCTTGTAGTAACTTCGGCTCTTTTTCAAACTGATCCCTCTTCACAATACACCATTTTTGACGAGTCTAGGTGTATCTAAAATTGGTGTAAGACTCACACAATGCAGATAATATCCTGTCCGTATGGACTGGCGATACACATTTGGACAGTTACCCATTCTCGCGGTTTTTTCAGCAAAACGTCTGGAAATAAGATGCTCGCGTTCTGTTCAGGTTAGCACAACCTATTGTGCATATTGCCTCACAAATGATAAAATGCTGCAGTGCTACTCAGTGAGTCCCGTTTCTTTTGCACAGATTTTCTAGTTATATCTTAGTCGCCACTCCGTTCGGACTCACAGTGTTCTGTTAATCTGCAGAAATCAAAATACATGACATCATTTCCATATTCGTTATCGCGGAGCAGGCCTCAGTTACAATATGCCACTTCCGTCTTAGTCACCGGACAATTTGTGTCAGACAGAAAAGGACTACTCTCACACGGCTACTCGTCCTCCATCCTATACTACATGCACACAAAAATAGACGCTCGTCAGACTGGAACGTCACTGTCCAAGATAGTTTATAAATTACCGCTGGCCTTTTTGATGTTTCTCGGTCTGAACCAGCGTTTACAGTATGAGTTTTAATTCTGAAAATGTACCGCTGACTTAGTTAAAGCGTGAATCTTTCATTTTCGACCTTTTCTTGTTCACATTTAAGTCGAGAGATTGATAAACTTACCAGTGATTTACGTCGTTAAAAGAATTTCATGAGGGACATTTTTGTCCTCGCTGTTATGTGTAAGGTATTAAGAATGGCACTTCGGATGATTCTCACAAAAAATATCTCATTTGGTTATTTGGCTGTACTGTTCAGTTTCATCTTCTCTGGTTACTATTCCGAAATTTCAGCTAGATGTCAAAGATGCTGTCGCTAAATCGCTGCCTCATCTACCTTTGGCGCCAGATTTAAAACACGTTCGACCCGGACACTTTGTTTTGGCCTTGGGAAGTCCGTTAATGTTAGCCAACAGCGTAACTGTCGGTGTCGTCTCAGCGCTTGATCGTGATTTGGGTCATTCTGAGGGGCTCAAATACATCCAAACAGATGCCATCATCACGGTAAGTTCGTGTAGTTTTCTTGGGCTGATTGCCTTCAGATACTGGATGCGGTGTTATGAACTTGTATTTATTCCGTCCGTGCTTTTAACTTAATATGGATTACCTACTCGTGCGTACAATTATATGTGCTATAGGTAGCCGAGAAGTCGAAACTGAACTCATCTGAACTGTACTGAATCGTGCTTTGCCTCAACGGCATTGACTACCAAATTGTAGCTCATTGATTCGTTTATACCAGCCTCAAAAGTGTATCTGCATGGGCATTCAGTCTAGTTTTGTGATAAACGTATCGTGACCCTCTGCTTTAATTATTTGGAGTCTAATCGGATCTACGCAGTTCACGCGAGACATATGACCATCATAATCATCATAGCAGCCATGAGCCTGGCCAAAAGGTACTGTGCTTCGGCCGCCGCTCACCTCAGCAGTGACGTGAAATATCCTAGAAGAAAACGTTACTAAGATGGTTGAAAATTAATAAAAGAAGACTAAGTGGAAGAACTAGAAATGGTATGGATAGAGGTATCCCATTGATTGCGACACACCGCCATCTCGGATAGCGTCTCTAACCAGCGGTTTGGGTGATCACGAGGACCACAGCCAGGCAGGCGACA